>JAQFZC010002843.1:0-21103 GCA_034695205.1 Dicyrtoma fusca
GTAGTTCAAGATTTTTGAAAACAATATATACTCCAGTTTTTATTTCACCTTCAATAAATCCAATTTCCTAATTCAGCCAAAGATTTCATTTTATACAATGACATTCATTATTATACTTTTAAAGTAAACAAAAGTTATCTTCTTGACAAATAAATCTTCTTGGGCAGACCATGTTTTTCAAATCATAACATATTATCTTTTTACAATAAAAGTTTAAGTAACTTTCGTACGCATTTAAATTTCCATGTTCCAGGCAAAACTATAAAGTAAATTAAAATTTAATTATTTAAATGCTCTTTTTAATAACCATTGTTTAATACAGGTTTAGCGATTCCGGCAACAATGGGGAATCCACACCTCAGCAATATCACAGCGGTTTTAATTGGTATTTGACGTTAACTTCCTTCATTCTTCCTCATAAAAACCCAAAGATGTGCATTCCTAGACTTAACACCAATGTTCACGATTTAAAGACAAAAGGGACTCTTGGGGTTTTGATGCATATCGTATATGTATGGTCGACCGTTCGAGTTAGCAATCTAACATATTCTGAAGGCAAAATATATATCGGTACACATAATTTATATAATATGCATCGTACATACGGACTGTGGTTGAACACACATACAAAGTATCTTTACGATTAGTTCTTTGCTCTCACACTCACCAAATAGCCATCATAACAATTATCTCTCCCATGCCTAAATGCCTGTAGAGCTTAACTAATTTTCTCATCGGTTCCAAAGCCCACATTATCACTATATACTACCAGCCCCAGACCATAGCACTTTAAATGCTAATTTTTCATGTTTGCACACGTGTTCATTATCCTTGTCAGTTGTCAACATTAAAATTTTGACGAGTCGTTTTCGTTATTACCTTCTAATCTCAACGTTTCCAACACAAAATCCTCAGTAAGCCCATAATTATTACTACCACACTCAATTAATGAGAAAAATTAACAAAAATTCTCATTAGAAATCTATCACATTTTAGCATTATCATCAAAAATCCCCGTCTTTTCCTCATGTGCCGCTGAACCACATTTGTTTTTGCCCATCAATTTTCTAAATCAGGCTTTTGTTTCTAAACTAGAGATATTTTTATATTACAAATATACACATTTAAAAATCGTTCCAGCGTCCGAGCTCGACTTTAATGCTTGTGGATGGGGTAGGTAAAGGTATTATTCACCGGTAGAGGAAAATTCCAAAAAGAAACTACGCTTAAATGGTCAGCCAGCAAGTTACTTTTAAAGCTCTACACACCTCTGCCGACTCAGACAACAGGGGAGAAGAGCATCTACATATCTGCACACTGAATTTTAAAACGTTGAAGCTTGGAAACTTTTGTTGAACCTAACATACCTACAGACCCAACTTTCCAACAGTGAGTATAGTCAAAGCCAAAGCAAGTATAGGCTACGCGACTGATATATTGTGGATAGGCAAGTACAGGTATACGAACTGACTGTCTCAGGTGGGGACAAAGGATTTCAAATTCATGAAACAACCAAGTTGAAAAGTTCCAAGCGTCCAAGTCAAAGACAGCCAGCAAGTAGGGAAGCCAAGAAGTTCAGTTACTGAATCTGTATAATAATATATATAGTAATATGCTAAACCATCCCATTGCACTTTTATCCCAATATACACACACTATTTATATAACTGGTCAAACTCAAACTAAAAATCTGTATGGCCAGCTCACTATGGTCCATGCTCATCGTCATCGTCCAAACATGAGGGAGGCACACACACACACACACCACACACCTATGATGCATGATGATGTCCAACACTGCTTGCTGAACATTGAACATGCAAGTTCAGGTAACTCAATTTTTTTTAACAATCCTTGAAGTTTGAAGAAAATGTTGAACGTTTCTTTCTCCCCAGCTCTATAAAATATTATAGCTCAGCAGCAGAAAACTCAGCACGAAACGAAAAGCTACACAAAACTAAAACATCTACCTGCTCTCGGTAGTATGCTCCTATAGTCGGATTCTACATACATCACATCATCATACAGTAGGATTTAAGACTGTAACCGTCACTGCACCTCACACAGCCCTAACTATATATTACTGCCTACATATAATCAGTACCTACGCAACTTACACCATATGTACATACGATCCGAGTTCAACAATATTCAATATTAAACTTCATACACAGCATCTGTACATTTTTTCGTTTACAACAGACAGACGAGCAGAATTTAAGAGTAAAATATAAGGCAAGGCACAAGGGCTGATTTTCTGTTGTGTGAGTGTGTTGTACGTCGACGAAGAGAAAAAGGGGGGTTGAGTCGTTGAATGCATGTTGTTAAGAACATACCTGTACAGCGTGAGGAATATTACCTACCCAGACTATCTAGACATTACATTATATTATAGGTATCTCCATAGAAAAAAGGATAGAAAATAAGGAACGCAAGCAAGGTGTTGTAGGATTTGAGCTTGGAGCCTTCAGACAATCGTAATTCCTAGTCGCTGTCGTAAAGTAACTAAGTAACGTCCACGTTCTATTATATTATATTGTATATACAAAATCCAGAGATAGAGGGTAAAATAGCGTACTAAGAGTAACAGTAATATAGAAAATGCGTATATCTATACGTACAAAACCATATTATAATATATAACGAGCTAAGATAGCGTCAGACGCTCTCCACAATCCACAGTATCCACTCCACTCCACCTAAACTCTAAACAATCATATCTTTGACATAGCCATAGCCAAAGCCCAGCCACGCTGCGCTGCTGCTGGCTTCGCACTAGGTTTTGATATTTTGTCAGTTAGTTGTTGGGAAGCTTAGTCTCAACTAAGGTAGAGAGACGAGACATCTCATGTACCTCTCTGATTCGTCTTAACCAAATGAAAACAAGTAGAAAATGGCCTTGGTTGACTCAACCTGAATGAGACGTACATACATAAGTAGGTACACTGAAACTGAGTGAGAGAGAGAGAGAGAGAGAGAAGAATGGGGGGGAGGGGAACTTTCGACCTAAGGCAAACATTGTCTGTTCTTCTCTTTCTCTGTATCCTTATAGGTAGGCTTTAGATAGGTATATAATGGTTGGGGATACCTAAACTTTTAATACCTAAGGTAGATTGTAGATCCAGTAGATCCATCCATCCACACTCACACAATGATGCACTCTCTCAGAACTGACTGGTGAGTCTCCCCTACCTTCTCATGATATTATTTCGTTTTTTTTTATATATTTCTTATTTCTCAGCATTACCAGGTATAAAGCATCGGCTACCACTACCACGATACCACAGTTCAGGTTCCATGTAATAAACTTCCAGCAAATCCAACTCAACCACCATCAACATTAACACCAACCACAGACCCAGCCAACTATCATCACAGAATCAAAAGATAGGTATGGAAACTACCTACTCAGACCAAAAAAAAAACCGAAGCCAAGCCATTGCATTGCATTGCAATCTTCTTGCGTATACTATATTCAATTATTTAATATATTTCTACATGTATCAGCCATCTCAAAGACTCCATAGCCAACGCAACGCAACTCTCACGGTCCCCTTTTACGTCTTACACACTTAAACGCTCTGCATTTGTTCAACAATGCGAAACGCTGTGATTTTCTTTTACATTTTTACTCCATGCGTAAATCGTAATTCCAACGGCATCTTAACAAGAATTCATGCTCTTCCATTCTAGACACACTCACTTGGTATACATACATACATGCCTTCCTTTATTGTAATAAACAACCAACTAAGGACAACTGGTTAGACAAACAAATACATACCTACAAATACATCAAGGCCTCGCAGCATCCACATCAACTAACATACCTACCTACATCACCTCTCCTATCTAGGAATAGCCTTCCCTTCCCGCCCAAAATCTCTTCACAACACGTAGGTACCTCACAGCTACGGCCTGAGTCTTTAGAGTAGTAAAGGTTACACGTATAGTCATTGAGATTATGTTGATTTTAGCATTTTACAATCCAAACATTTTAGAATTACAAATTATACAACAGCTGACTTAAAGATACATTTCCATTAACATTTACAAATACACTGTAACAGATACATGTACGACGTAGGTACTAACTAGTAAGATTATAATAGTATTGAACTGTACGTCTAATTCCCATAATTCATTCTATGGCTTCTCGAGGAAATACTAAATTACATTACATTTTCTGGGTACATAACACATTCAAAATAGAATCATGACCATTCAACAAGTACAGTCAAAAGTCAAAGTCAAGCCAAAGCAAAGCCATGGCCACGTGAATGTCGGCGTGTGGCGTTGCGATTCGGACTTCTTTAGATGAGTATGGATCTAGTCATGGCACTAATTTAGCACGCACTAGAAACCCACGCACCTTCAGAAATCATCATCGATGACACACTGCCTTCCCTGAATATTTATGTCCAATCTTCTATCCAACATAATTTTCGTTCATGAGCGTCCGTTTCTTTCCAA
Source organism: Dicyrtoma fusca (assembly GCA_034695205.1). Taxonomy (NCBI): domain Eukaryota; kingdom Metazoa; phylum Arthropoda; class Collembola; order Symphypleona; family Dicyrtomidae; genus Dicyrtoma; species Dicyrtoma fusca. Next base: position 4,474 of record JAQFZC010002843.1, read on the forward strand.
TGCTTCGTTTTTCTGTTCCACGGATGATGAAAACGATGGATCCACTCCAAGAATTCTAATTTTCTTCCAGTACAGATTAGAGATGAATAATTGAAATCGATCAATTGATGAGTGTGGATCTAGTCACAAGTTCAAAGCACAATGCTCACTAGATCTTCACCCACCAATCGAAAGTTTCGCGTACAAATTCTTCGTACTTCTTGTTCCTCTCGGCATTCTTAACGTACACTTTGATTCTTCCCCCTCAGGCACAATTCCAGCCGCTCCAGAAGAAGAAATATAAAATGCTTGACTCTTCTCAGCTTCCTGACAATATTAGATAGTCTTCAATTCTAAAATACAATGATCCTTACAACTATACACACAATAAAATAGATAAATTAGCTCACAAAAATATTATTAATACAATTAAATAGACAAATAATTAAATAAAATGAAAATATCAAGTGTTCAAAGCTAAACTATATTAACACAAAATCTAGAAACCAGAACTGTGAAAATGGCTTTGCCGCCATGAGCACTTCGGAGGAAATGAATGGGATGCTGGAATGTAAGGAAGGAGCAGCAAAAGACTGAGAACTGAGAGGCTGATGTCAGTAAAAAGATTCCGTTTGGCCGCGTCCCGTTCTTAGACACTCATTATAAGGAAGCCTCCCTTTGGACGAGATTTTTCCAGGAACCCAATAAGACCTTTTCTTCTTTCACATCTATCCAGCTATCCATCCAACCAACCAACAACCAACCATCCCTTAAGCCAGGTGCAACAGAGAGAAGAGAGAGAGAGAGACCGATACAACAATTAGATTCTTCAAAAGGAAGGAAGGACACCCTAGAAAAGTGCTCACAATACAACTCTCAACCTGGACCATAGGTACAGGAATCAACCTCCGCCAGTACCAGTCCCAATCTCTCCTCCGTCTAAAACATAAAATCCCAGCTTCATCCTCCATACCCTTACAAAGCATCTTCATACGCACGCAACCTCTAATTCTTCCTTCCTTCATTAGGCAGAGCAAAACTATATAGCTCACCTTTCCTCCTTTATATAGCACACCTTTACCATTTACCTTCGTTGGGTTTTCCTTATACTTCTGGGAAGGTAAAAGGTACGGCAGGAGGTACTATAGTACTGGGACAGAGATAGAGGTAGACAGGGCAAACAGCCCGAGATGGAAAAGAAAAGGTAGGTACTTCGAACATTGAACCGGCTAACCGACCGAAACTCCAAAACTTTACACCAAAAGTACCTACTACGTCCCTAGTCCCTGCCTATCTCCACATACATAATATTTCCTATAGAATTTCAACTTTTAAGTACAAGTCTTTTTCGTCTTTCTTACCGTTCAAACATTCTCCCCTCACGACACCGATAACACATCTATAGCCAATCCAGAAACGTACATACACAGACGGCTCTTGCCGTCTCCTCATCCCCCTCCCTTACCTCCAACATTGTTATAGACAGAGAACCTACAAGCAGTTGCTTCCAGCTCAACTGACTTAAATCCTACCCGGACCAGAAGTGAAGAGTAGCAGATGTACATCTATCCCCCCTATACCTGCAACTATCCAAGATCACCTCAAAAATAGGAAAATAAAGTAGGAATGACGAATACACGCTAATGCTTCAAAAAGAAAAGGTAGGTAAAGGAAAACTAAAAGAAAGACAGCGGGACGATCCCTGCACGCCATGGCATTGTATAGGTAGTCCACTATGTATGTATCTACGTCCTAGACAAAGTCAGTATACAGGTACCTTGGATAGGTAGGTACTTTAATCATCATTATAGAATACCAGACAAAAAGGAAAAGGATCGGCTCGACTAGAAAATAGTTTCCGAAAAGAGGGCTCCCTACTTTTCATTTTCTGTCTCCACCTTTCCTTGAGCTTGACTGTATAACAGGGTCCTCACAATCTATTTGATAATTCAACGGAAGAAACGGCATGGGACGTTCCGTCTGCCCTGCTCTCAACTCTGGACCCAACATCAACAACAAAAGAGATTGATTAGGGGGAGAAAAAACACAAGGGACAAGAACCGAGTCAGAAGGGTCTTTGAGTCTGTCTTTGCCATGGAAAGACATTCGCCTCTCATCTGCATCCTTACACCCTTACACACTCTCAGCATCCCTAGCTCTTCTCTTCCTCAACCATGAACGTCCGTCAGCTACAACCTATTCTCTAAACACACACCACACACACACATATACATATAACTACACAAGGAAGCGAGTAACGGCCACTTTTTACTTTTGTCCTTGCACTGATTTTTGGCGGGATCTTCACCGCTAGTGTAGCATCCTCAACTTCATCCTTTAACCTTATCTTAACTCACACTCACATCCCAGTACAGATGCAATCTTTTTTATATTACCCGTGTACATTTTGGCATTCACACGCTCTTTCAGTCAGTTCAGAGTGATAATGGCACTAATACACTAGATGAAATAATAGCATGATCGGTAATAGATTGAACGGAATCATTATAAACTGCACCAGGAACAGATCAGATTCCCTTTTATCTCGCCTCCCCACAAAAACGAAAGCAAACTAAATCAGAATTCTCCGTCCGCACAAAACTTCAATTAAGATTCTCCTGTCGTTTCATTTTATTTCCAACTATCTGCCGTTTCCCAACTACTGACTAGCGTATCCCACTGACAATGCACCTACATAAAATTACAATGTCACCTCAGGAGAATAATCTGACTAGTTAAGTTTTAACATGACTTAGCTCAGCTTTCCTATTCTCGTCATCTCGTCTCTCGTCACAGAAGCAGCATGAAAACAAATTCTCCTTCTTTTTTTTTAGCTTGTCACTTCTGCATCTGCCCGCCTGCTTGCACAAAGTCTGACAAGAGCAATATAACAGCAGCAGCAAGGAATGGTGAAGTCATAGGGATAGGGAACAAGAAAACCGCCTCGTACGTTAACGTAAACGCCAAGGTTATTAGCTTTTAAGCTTTCCTAAACCAATCCTATTCTAAATAATCATGTACAACAGAAGCTTTTATACGTTCAGTGAAAAGGTGCAAATAATCTTAATCTTATAGTTATCCTCATCCCCATACACACACACTGTCACGTCACTGGGCTGCCTCGCTCTTATAGTTTGTCTATAACGCTAGACTTCAAATACACATTTATCCGAATTCACATTTGATCCAAACAAAAAAGGATACAAATACACACAGGATAACGAATTACACCTCTAGCCTCTAGGTCTTTTTAATCCTTTCCCCCTTACACCTATACAGAGACATGGCAATAATAAAAATATACAGAATTCACATTTGTCACTCTCTATTTAAAAGGAGCTAATCAAAGCAATCCGCAATATGCGGCTAAATCAGAACTAGTAGAATAGAGGCGATATCTCAAACGAAAAGAGAGCAGTCATACATGGCGGGGAGGGATGTAGAATGCACGGTAGTGCTGTATTAGTGTTCGTTGATAAATACAAAATAAAATCTATCCGAACAATACAATTTGAATTCAAAGGGGGTTTCACGCACAGAGATCAAAGTAAAGTAAAAAGGGCTAGTCAACAATCGAGCCGAGTAAGAGACATTCTCTTTTTCATCCCAAAGAATTCAAATTCGAACGTAACACGGCACAGCACACAACACACCAGCAGAATCAAAATCAGACACACAGAGAAATCAACGGGCGATGATACAATACGCAAAGAATGCGAATAAATAATAGATATTACGTATAGCTCCAACCTCCACCACACCGTCGTTCCAAACTCACCAGCGTAATACTTTGTCCATAGAGACACACTGAGGACATCATATAAAGTTCTGACACAAGGAACAGATCTACAGATACGTACTACCCATGGTGTGGTGTGCCGATGCGGTGCTTCAGGTATAATTTCTTATTCTTCGTGCACACAATTTATTACAGTTTTTTTTTCTCAGCGAATTCTGACTCTTACGCATTTACAAATTAACTCTGAATCGCGTAATCATAGCACCGCCTATGTCTAGCCCCTGTACAAAATGCGTATAATTATACAGCTGGGGTAGTTAGGTACGTAGAGAAACAATAGTGTACTTTTCGCTATTCGCTCTTCGTGCCTCCAAACGCCTCAACTCTCAATAAAATCCCCTACGCATAAAATAATCCTGCAGAAATACATCTGTGTACTAGATAAGTAATATTCAGTCAGATAGTCAACTCGGCGACTAACATGTAGGGACCTACCTATAGGTTACGTACATATTAGTCGATACTCCATGGGTACATACCTAGTCTAGTATTTAAATTCGATCGTTCATTTGCTTTGGACTAGCTGGCTTGTTCAAAGTCTTTAGTCCATTATATTACATTTACTTGACTAGCTCCACGGAGCACTACATACAAATAGGAAAGACGAAAGAAGCTGAGGAACCCAAACCCACGCCAACCTTGAATCTTCAATTCCTCATCCACGCCTCCACACACTAACAATGAAGTCCAAGACCAACCAAACGAAAAGAGAATAGCATGGCCGGACTCTTAGCCTAGTAGGAGACATACACACACACACAGACAGTAGACAGAGAGCATACTACAGTACAGTACATAATACTATGTAATCAGTTTCTGTAACTTTTCCTCTTTTCGAACTTCTCCTTCCCATGTACCTCACAATCCACTCACAATTTTATCTTTAACAATGGATAGTTTAACTTCCAACAGCCAACAGTACGTACGCAAACCCCAAAAAGGTATCCACCTAATAAGCATTATACCATTGCCTTCCCTTCTCATTCAACAATACAGATATTACATGTATTTAAGTAAGTAAAGTAAATCCAGGATATATGTAGCGATGGCATAATGCCTCAACTAAACGCATATCCCTCACAGATATATAACTTTATTACAACGAACCAACCAACCAACTTGAACTTTTAACTAATAAATAAATGCGTGTACCTATACACAATTTATACTTGCAACGATCATACATATATATGAGGCTGCTGGATACTGGTTTAGTTGTTCCTTTTCGTTCATCGTAAAAATCGAGTTTTCTTTCTCTCTCTCTCCTCGTTTTTCCCTTACCCATATCCATAACCTAAAGGGACAGCTAGAAGAACTGCTACATAATATCTGCTCTACTGCTCTCACTTCCACTATAATATCCACTATTCATGATGCTGCAATGCTACACAGCCAGAGAGCCCCTTCCACTATCCAGATCCACATCACAGAAAATTTCAACGATCAAGAGGAAGAATCTTTACTACTTAAAGGTGCCTCCGGAGCCCGCCAGACACTCCAAAACTTTACGAATTACGATTGCACTGTACATCCACACGCAATACAGATACGCACCCAGGAACATTCACAAACTCAAACTCAAAAAACGCACTGACTGACTCTCTCTGTCCATTTATGTATATTTTTTTTGATTTCTCTGGTCCACTCCACTACTGCAAGGAAGAAACACTGACAAGAGCAGCTCACAACTCTGTACTGTACGGTGTACGTGATTCGTAGGCACTCTTCACAGCCTTCACAGATTGTAATTTACTACAAACATATTTCTCCTCCTGCAAAAATCCTCATCATCAGCAAACAAAATCATGATTGAACCAACCAACCAACCAACCAACCAAGCTGAGTTCAACCGAAACCAACCCACAAAAATAAATAAACAACCATTCTTTCTACTTTCTATATAATCCGAATGCACAGATTCTGTTTTATCCAAAGAATCATATGAAGCACAATAAAAATGTTGATATGGAATGTAGATAAATCTGGAGTCCATCGTCCTTCCATGCCAGCTACCCTCCACAGACACACACACACAACGACAACTTGTTACACAACGATAGAATCAGAATGAAGAACCACCCCACATACCTACACTCTATTTTATACACCTAATTAATTATGCAGGTATTTCAGTATACTCCTATCCATAATAGTACAATAGAGCTAGTTAGAAAACGTACTAGCACTATAAAACCACTCTATAGCCTACTTCAGAGGTACTTCATGCACATGTCTGTAATCTGTATAAACGCATATATTCAATTTCAACTTGACTGCTTTAAAATTCGATTCCTCCTGATAAATCCTGATGATGATTGAAAAAACAACAACCGACAAATTCCTACTCGTTAATAGTGTCAATGATCCGACTTTGTTTTCCAACGATAAGCTCTGCCGTACGTTAATGTTAATATTGTGGCCCTCACCACAATCCCATGCAACTCACAGAACCTTCTACCTCTAACTGTTGTTGAAGCTGTTCAGCGACTGTGGTTGTCGATTGCGACTCACTGAAGGACTGTACCATGTCAGGCCCCGTTCTAATCTGGGTACGTACATACATGCCACGTTTTAAATCTCTGTTCTGTACTCTGTGCTACTGTAGATAAATACTCCAGGAGCATATTGTGAATACATATATACAATTATTGTCGGTAACCATTAATATCAAAGGCAATAATAAATGCTCCAACGTACCTACGTAAATATTTCAGAGTACCTATGCTCTATATTACTGCTCCATATTCACGTCCCTACATATTTAAATTATAATGTTAATGGGGATGAGAATCATCAAGAGTCAGGAGAACAACCCAGTGAAGGCTGCATACAATTCTGCACATTATTATGTCATGTACTACTACAGGACTACTACGCACACAACACCATCACCAGAGCTAAACGAAGGAAACCCAACTAAGCCAACCCCAGACGATGCAATTTTATTCTAATGTAGAGTACAGAGTCGAGATACTGTAGCTAGATAAACTATACACTAACCTACGGACCTACGCTAGTTCAACTGTATGTAACACACTAAATTACAATAATAATGTCAATAACATCATGTATTTACCGCTAATGCTCTATTTTAGTTCAAAAACAATACTACTTTTGTAAAACAAAACATTTTATGACTACACTTGCCTTATATTATTTCCATGCAGAGCACACCCAGTTGACTATTGACAAATAAAAATATATAAAACTATAATAATAAAAATACATTCGTACAGTTTCGTAAAGTTTTAACGCAATCACTCCACCATTAAAAAAAACTTCACATGAACAAAAATTACATTATTCCATTAGTAGTCCTTAGTAATAAATTAAGTACCTACCTAATTATTACTTCACTTCATTGTTAATGACATGCGTGCATATCTTTTTAGTCCAAGACAAAAAGTAAAGCTGTCTGACAATTGATACAGATCTCATATATAACAGCAGCAGAACCAGACCCAGCTTTGCTGTTGTGCATATGCAGTAAAAACCAATAAAGAAATCCCACGCTACCGATACACACTCGACTTACATAGGGAAGTGAAGACTGGACACGATACTCAATAATAAAATATCGTCCAATGAAAAACTGTGATTCCCCCAAATGCATGTGATTATAACTAAATCTATTGCACTATCGGTAGTATTCTTGGAAAGGCCAACAAACTACGTGCTTGATAATTTTAAACTTACTCAGTCAGACTCCACATGATACAAATGTATGAAAGACGAAGAAAAAGTTTTCCTGTATATTAATATGTATGCTGTGCATAATTATGTAATATTGGTGCAACTACTCACCGTATCTAATTCAAGTGCAGTGGTTTCATCACAGTCAGTTACTGGAAGACGAAAAAAAAATCGAGTTCCATGCAGTATTTTCCAAGACTGAGGCCCTTTGATGGAACAATACATTGATATATAAGTGCCTACCTATAAAGAAGCGCAACTACTGGTCACACCGCCATTATTTTACCGTATAAGCTGCATCCACGAAAAAACTTAGTTTACCCAACTCATTCACACTAACCCACCAACCATCTTTTTACAATAATGATTACGAATACTAACCTATGTAAACTTTAAAGTCTGTAACCTCGACTTTTAACTTGACAGGGAAGATGACATTGAAGTGCTCCATGCACTGACATGCTTATAAATAAACATATACTAAACCAATTCAATCCAATCATTTCATGTATAATTCCTACCTATTTATTACAGGCGTACCTCCATCATTTATAAGAGACAAAGACCTTTTACTTTCTCTACTTATATATTTGATTATTACTACTACAAGAATGCATTAACTCTAGTACAGATAAAATAGCATAAGTAGGCACTTTCGGGGATTTCCTCTCCTGCATCTACTGACACTGAATGAGCTTTACTCATGATCTATATACCCATGTTTGCATGTCCCTTTCTACCTACATAACCTACCTACCTGTTATCAGTATTTGCTAACTGCCAAGCGAGTACGTAAGTAAATACAGACAAAAGATAGAATTTATCATGTTCCAAGAATTTGTTGTGAATCACTCATACTTATTCAAGAACATATTGTGTAAATCCTCCAGATATTCTTATCATAATATGGTTCTTAAACCAACTTATCCATCCTTATAAAGCTCACAGACAGTCCTTCCAAACACTTAGAAGCTACATATGTATATAGTGCCTTCCTCAAAAGTCAAAGAGAGTGTCACGAATCACGAATGCTATTAGCTGTTGCTGATATTTTCAAAGTTATACCGTACAAGAAGGTATATAAGGAACTTCACAATTAAAAACAATTTATAGTGAATGTAAAGACTTACACATAAATGAATCATGTAGACACTTGTGAAACAAGAGTGCGATAGTAGTATCCTGTAATGTGAAGTATGTACGTAGGCACCTACTAAAATTTCCCTAGACATATTATATGAAAGATAGCTGTAGCTCACAGATTTCAAGTCTGACTCGACTTCTGTGCGGTGATCTGCCTGGAGAGGAAAAAAGAACCTGTTGCTTCCAGAGATGTACACTGTAAACTGCACATGTTATATAATCTTTTTTAGACACGACACTACTATTTACCCCGGCATCACACATCTTGAGGAAGATCCCTAATACAAGTGTCTACCTACAGACAACACTCTGCAGATGTTCCAACATAAATTCCATTTCCCTAATTGAAGTAACCAATACTTTGTCATAATTATTATACTAAACACACACACACACATATATATACACACACTATACCCTCACTTCCATGTAAACAGATTCGTATAACCATGAGAATTGCCAATTACAATATGTACCTAACATCTTACAATTCACTCATTCGCTCTCTTATCTAAAATACTCCACACTCAATACTCTTTTCCTTTTGCATGTGCCTCTCTTTTCAATAATAATTACACTACATGATGACTAACATGAGAATGTATGAGAGACACACTTTCAGTGAGAAAGAATGAATGCATTCACTTGACTCAGACACTCGACTCCCAAGTCCAAGACGCTCAAAACCAAACGAAAAGGAGCGAAGGAAACTTTTTTTTTCCTTCTCTTCCTCTAATATAATATTTAATACGCATACATTTTGAAATATTTATTATACACAACCCGTGAGTGAATGGAGGATTTAAAAAAAAAACTGCCAATTGCTCACAAAGTATCTCTATCTAATACTTGCTATGTATCCATGTTTACTAGCATAGAATTATCAAATAAAAAAGACTGATTAACAACTAGCAAACTGTGCTCAAATGTTCTGAATAAAAATTAAAACTGACAAGTAATAAAAAAAACACAAATTCCATAGTCGAGCTACTATGTCCTGCAACTAGACAAGATGCGAAAGCACGATACCATTCCATTTCCTACAAGATTAGACTTCATTGGAGATTTTTAGGACCCAGTTTTGTTGGGTCTTGGGTGAATGGTACAAGATAATGATTTCCATGCCAAATAGCACACAAATTATCTACAGAGGCAGGGAAAAATGAAACGATAAACTACTGACTTATTGTTTTCGCGAAAAAATTACACAATGCTGTAACATGGTGGTATGTACGTACTATGCACCAACACTGAGCTATAATAGAAAAAGCCATAAGAAAAAGATAATGTATACCCACCTAAAGGCAGAGGGAAACTCTTAAATTCTTGTCTGCGACTTCTGCAGACATTTCATTTTTACTTTTTATCTCCTCAACGTTTATCAACCAACGTTACAACAAAAGCTCACGACCACGATCACGTCGATGACGAGAAGACTCACTAAACTAAACGAAACGAAACCATCGAAAGCCAAGAACAAAGAAAAACTGTACAAGCCTCTCACCGTCTCACCAGTCCCATTTCCAAATCCCGTCGTCTATACAGAAACAGAACAGATAATATGGAATATGTATATATATTTTTTTGTTTTATATAATCTATATATTAAAATGACAGAAAGTAGAAACTTTGCTTTGGCTTCCCACAACCAACACACACTTTATAGATCCAGATTTGTTGAGTAAACCCAGTCGATGATTAAACTTGAGATTGAAATCACGATAGGTAGTATAGGTAAAACATTGAAACCAATTTAAATCCGCAAGGTGCCGATGCTGACAGGTAAAATTTTCAAGCGAAGAATTTAAGTAGGTAGGTAGGGGAATTTAGAAGTAGAAATGAAAGCTAGTTAATATATGTATGTAAAGGACCATTATGTAGTTTAACTATTCAAAATTTTAAAATTTCACTTACAAAAAAATTACAAACCAATATGAGTCAATGTTGTTGGCAGTAGTCAACGACTTACAATGTACCTACTACGTATTCAAACTATGTACTAGCACACTCAGATTTCGGTCGGTCAACTTCTTTTAATCCTTTCTTTCTGACTGAATGACTGGCGACGAGGACGAGACAGACGACTGAAAAATCTTTCTTGACTGACTCTCTCTGTCTCTCTCTCTCCCTCTTGATACTCTTGCTGGGCATTTTGCTTGGTGACTGACGTGAGCTCCACGAAGAAACTACAGGAGAGTATTTAATGCCCAGGTGTACTTATGTACGTATGTATCTCAAAAAACTCTTTTGTCTCTTAAATGCTTGTCGTATTCTCGAACAAGAAGAAGGTGCAATAAAAAGGTGATCGTTCCTTAGTTCGTTCGTTTTGTGAATTTCACGACAGACAATAATCCAAGTCCTTCCAAGATGCTTCCCAGGCATTAACTCCTCTATATCAACTCACGGACGCTCTCATCCTAGGTAAGAAAAGTACTTTTTTCCCTATGCCATCATACCTTTCTTCTTCCACTCACAGTTTTTACAATCTCCCCTTCCATGAATACTTGATATGTATGTATATGTGTTCTGTTCTTAGCTGGGTTCCAAGACTCATATACCGGAGGGAGATACATATTATATTTTATATATTATTATTATATGCCTACATCACCAATGACGACGATCAACATCAACGATGAGAGTGAGGCAACAATTAAGCCGACCCCCATCTTCTCTCTCTCTCTCTCTCCTTCTACCTACAAGATACACACATACACTGCAACTCAGAAAGCAACAATATAGCAGAGCAGACCCAGTCCCAGTACTCTCCTCGTCATCACAAGTCACATTGCACTGCACTGTAGCTTGTAGTGTAGCAGCAGTAGTGCGTCAACATAATGTAATGTAATATTATATAAAATAATCTACATTACTAACTTCCCTGGATATTACATGTTCAATACTTAATCTCAATATCTGTACAATACACTCACGTACGGACAGCAGATAGATGGATACTTGTATATTAATTGTAGATATATAAATATATATATATTTAAGGTATATACTCATATTTTAAAGTGCGATAGATAGACACACTCGCTCACGCTTACGCTCTACTCTGTCTGCTCCAAGTCCAACCAGGTACTTTTTGACTTTTTCAACAATCTTAACTTCTTGTTATGTAGGCTAACCAAAACCCAGACCAACCAGTAGGTACGATTAACTATGCAGAATATTATTACCATGTACATACTTGCTATTGGAGGTAAGTAGGTAGGTAGGTATGCTATATATATATGTGTATACTATTCACTTGTGGTTCCAATCCAATCCCCAATCCCACCAAAGAAACACACCAAGAAAGAAAGAAAGACAGACAGAATGAATGGCCCGAGGCAATAATCTCTTTCGCTCAGACGTACAGGGACAAGACAAGACACACTTTGACTTTACTCTCCTTCTTTGTACTCAATACTGAAGAAGAAGATGTGAAAAATCCAAGCTAGACCTTCACAAGCAAGCAAAGCAAAGCACACCAGCAGAGCAAAAGTATACCTAATATATAATTCCAATCTTTTACAAGTACTGCCTGCTCCTTCCTCTCATTCTCTTGTACTACCAACAACCAACACACACTTACAGATAAAATACCTAGTACAGTACACAGACTTGATGCACATAGCACACCACTACCACTGTACTTTATCTACACACAAGGAAAGCACAGGGAGAACTCTAAAGATCCATCCAACAGCTCAACAACCAACCCAACCAACCAACCAACAGTACAAGGGACCGTATGTAGAAGATTCTCAACTCTCAGGCATTCCACATCTCATTCAATGCAATTCTTTTATTATTTGCATACTTACTCGGTTGACCAACAACGTCTGCAATGAAAATTCTGCCGGCCAGGCCAGGCCAGACCAGACCAGACCAGACATACAGGGTAAGCAAGACCATATACGTTCTACATTCAACGCATTCCACACACTTTATGAATCTATGTACACATGAAATTATGATATATTATCCTACATACTATCATTATCCCTATATCCCTATGATCTTGTATACACATTGACTGTCAAAACGTGGGTACACACAGTCAAGGAACCGTATAGCATAAAAGGGGTAGTTGTACTTATGTTCGCTAAGGAGTTTAGTAGTAGTAGTACAGTCCAGACGCCAGTCAGTAGTACTCTCACGTTCATACTAACCAATAAACATCACCAAATAATATAGGTATATATTATATTTGATTCAATTTTTCCTCTGTGAGGATTTTCATTCCTTCCGCTGCTGTGTCTATATGGATGTTCTTAAAATCACTATATAATCCAATCCAAGCCTACAATGTGTAGAACTACCTACCTACATACACATCAAGATATGCGTGTAGGCATATAGAATTGGTCTTGCATTCTCCCTATTCTAATCGTAAATGGAAATGGATTTCGATATGGGAGACAAAAAACAGACTAGAGAATGCCAGATGAGAACTCAAACTAAATGTACTTACGACAGCATGAGGAATCCAATGTATGAAAATTACACAGCATCCATGCATCCCCCCTCCCATCTCATCAGTATCAGTGCGTACTGCATGTACACACTATAGTATATAGGCTATACTCGTATAAATGTGTTGCCTGCCTGCATAAATCGTAAAACCTATAAAATCCCATGTGTAAAATACATACCTATCTACCTACATATGGTTTGACATAGACTTTAAAAGTTATACACGACATAATTATATAATATATAAATGAGCTTAGTTGTAATTTTCAAATTCCACCAACACCATCATGTTCCACACAAGAAATATGAGCAATCCGACCAGACAGTAGAACGTAACGTACAACTTGTAAGTTGTAACGCTCACTATATAAACTCTTTGCACCAAGTCCCATGTACCTATACATGGGTAGAGATTCTCCTTGGCTGCCAGACTAGAGTCAACTTCATAGATTGGAGGAGATTCTATTCCGTTTGGTCTTTTAAATCCTTCTCCTTCATCAGACACAGACAGAGACAGAGAGTAGAGTGGAGTGTATACAGTCAAACTCCAATGATGATGCTTGCTTAAGTTTTAGTTTTACTCTTTCCAGGTCTGACTTTGACTGCAATTCCCTTCGCAATATAACGCAGAGCAGGGCAGAAGGGAAGGGAAGACAGTCTTCACAGTTCTACAGTTTACTGTCTTCAAACCCAATCTTTTATCCATCCATCCAACCAACACCAACCAGTCATCCATCCTTTTTTACAAACTCATGTCATTCCATACTTCCATCGCATGGAATCGCATCTCCTATAAATCTACACAAGTATACATGCATACATACATGTATCCAAAGGCACTGAAACTCACTGGATTGGAGTATTGTCTGACTTTGACTCTGGATTACCATCACAGAAACAGAACAGAAACAGCATGCCATGCTCCACGTACAAAAGTCAAAGTCAAAAAACCTACCCCACACCTAAAAACCAACTACAACTACAGTCAACAGTCCTACACACACCACACATCGCCACATATAATGTGTACATAATAATAATTACATCCTCGTTCTCATCTTGGGAGTCAACAGTCAACTTTACTTACTTTAAAGAAATCAGCTCTGGAGTTCACATAAATAGCATGATATTTTCATCCTTACAGGAGGAACAGACAGTGCCGACTAAAGAAAGCTTTACATAAATATGTGGACAATGACGTCTATAGCGTTAAAAACAGGAAAAGTCGACTAATTATGTATACCATGGAAGGAAAAAATCCGAAAATATTTTCTGCATGTTCTTTTTCCAAAAGAATGAGCTGTCCCTCCTCGCCTCCCTATATGTTCTCTACTCCAGTGACTTGTACCACAGAGCTTTACATTTTTCAGTGGTTTGTAACTTAACAGAGCTCAAAAACTTTCAAACTTTTCCTAAACTCTCAATCAACAACTTCTCCACTACCCCATGATCTGCTCTCCCTGTCCTGCCTCTTCTCCTGATCTGCTCCCCTCGTCTTGTCTTTTCAGTCTTTTCTATATTTTCCAGTTGCTGGCCTGTCAAAAATCCCCAGAATATCTGGGTACCTCTCGCATCTCCTGAGCTTTTTCCGTTAAAACTTCCTACCCTATTATGAACCTGTACATATGCCTACCTAACTTACATCCAGTCGCTCACAACAACACTGAATCAGCGTGCTCCTAATACACACAGTACAAAACAGACTCTGACAGACCTGAGCTGAGAGTTGTAGTTAAGTAGCAACACGCAAAGACGCAAACCAAACCAAAGGGATTCAAATTCAACAACTGCAAGCCCTTTTCTCTCACAAGCTTATGCTCAGAGCCGAGGCAGCCACGATATAGGTGGGCATATACTTACCTACTTACATATATACTGTCTCACAAATGAATGCTAAGAAGAAGGAAAACTAAACCGAACAAGCATACGCCCTACCTACAAACTTCATAAAACTACATTCAAAACTACAAACAAGGGTTGTTTAAATAGTTCGTTATAATGTCGTGTATGTACTCGTCTATATCTATACACATAGTCGTGCGAAACTAGCAATTCCGCTCTCATCGTCAAGTCAAGTCCCAGTCTCGTCTTAACTCAAACGAAAATGACGGTTTAACTTAACAACCAAATCTACATCCACTCTGCGTCTCCTGAGCATTTTTAGTTAGTCAGTTATAAACGGCCAACGACTTCTATTCTAATGTGTAAATGTCTTTCCCATGAAACCATCACCACAACTACAGTACTCATCTCTGACATCAGTCACAATCGTTAAAAACTTAATGACACACCTTTAACTGCTAATATGAAACCAATCCATAATCTATATGTCAACTCTCACGTTTCATATTTCAAATTCCATGCTGATGCAACCCTCAATGATCAAATATGAGTGACTGAGTCGTCTATATTTATACACTGCCACACAAGCTCAACGAATACTACTTCTTCAA
The DNA here is from genome assembly GCA_034695205.1 of Dicyrtoma fusca. NCBI lineage: Eukaryota > Metazoa > Arthropoda > Collembola > Symphypleona > Dicyrtomidae > Dicyrtoma > Dicyrtoma fusca. The sequence goes on from JAQFZC010002843.1 coordinate 20,008, forward strand.
AAGGAACATTTGGATTCATGTGGAACTGCATGTGTAGTTACCCAGCTACGAGGCAGAATTAGGTATGTCAATTCTATCCAATCGTATCATCAAAAATTTCAAATATGCAAAAAACAAATCATTCTTGTATATACTCATAGTATTTAAAAACGTACATATTTACCTATTTACCCTTACAGTGAAGTTGTAAGTGTATGCAAGGGTCGCACAACAGGCTTGCCATGCCAAATGCATGACAAAAATTATATGTACCTAGATAAGATTATAAGCCTTATTAATTAATTAAAAAAATACTACTTTTAAGACCCTCCTTACTAGTCCTTACTTAAAAAATGTATGAAACATACAATCAGCTAACTTTGCATCTCGATAAAGTAACGTTTGTCAAAAAATTAAAGCGTTTCCCGCTCAAATGATTATTCGTTCTCACAGTAATCCGACACACGAACTCATGCACGCATCACATCGCCAATGAATCAAGCACAGCGTTCAATCAATATCAATCAGGGAATTGTCCTTTCATTGACAGATACATTTTCCCCAAGTTATCTTCCCCAAACTGAAGTGATCTCGTGTCTGATAGACAATTAGTGCCCTGCGTCACTTTTACACAGAAGCACCTACTATGTGATATGTATGTATATACTTCCTCAACCTACCCTATAGTTCTTTGGTTGAACGGAACTACGGATGTACGAAAGTTCTGAAATATGCATCAATTATCAATCAACGATAAATTAAAATACGCCAATTTGGCTACAGAAGCAGTGCGTAAAAGAAGACGGATTTAAGTGCTTAAGGGTAAGGAAAGTTGTATTGAATTAAAACTAAATAAAAATAAATGAAGCCCTTTGTAGGCACACACTAATTCACAAAATGTCAAAGTAAGTACATATTTCTATTCGCTACATGCATAGAGATATGTACATAGGTACATGCCTATTTCGATTTACAACTTATCATCAGCTACACAACAAGATTGAGATTTCTATTCAGTCTTGAAGTCGCCTTTGAATTACAATTATTATTATTTATGTACTATAATACGCAAGTGAGACGGGCAGGGCGAAAAGCAAAGTACTTCCATACTAGATTT
>JAQFZC010002844.1:0-21100 GCA_034695205.1 Dicyrtoma fusca
TATTCATACGCGTTTTTGTAGTTCAACCACACAAGAATCGCTTTGTCTACTGCAATCGGTTGCACGTAAATTAAAGGTCGCGTAAGGGTAATTAGAACGACTTCCTTGTCCGCATCTGCACCACTCATTTCGTCGGAAAGTGCATTTCTTAATCCTGTAGTTAAAGAGGTAACACACTTATGAAATTACTAAAGACTAACATCAAGATCGATGTGAAAAAGCTACTTTAATGCTGCACTTATGAAGGATAAGGCTCACCTATACGCGTTTTAAAAAATGCATACTGCTGATACTCGGATTCAGCCTCTTCGAAAACCATATTACGAATCAACTGTCCCAAACTAACATTTACATTAACATGAGCTTGGATGAATACTTTATTGTTAAATGGAGGTTGGCGAGGATGAGAGGACGACGAATTATTTGTTGACATTGTGTTGGTAGGAATTTTAGATTGAGCTTGATTCGACTGATTGTGTTTATAGGCTGTCGTCATCCCCTGTACTCTGTTAGACATTTGAAATTCCAGCTGGCCCGTTTCCAGTCGGACAGCAGTGTTAGTTGGCGTTGTAGCAGTAATTTGAATGCTCTTAAAATCAATACAAGTCAAATAAATTACGCAATGACCTTTCAATTTATGATTTTCTTTGAACTAGGAACAACTTACCTGCAGGCTGACAACCAATGTGAATAACAAGCTTCTAAAGGACCCCGAACTGTCGTCATCCCAAAAAGGAACAGGTTTGTCACCTCCTGACATCTTTAGCACTACCTCATTTACTTCCTTCATAAACACCTATAATTAACAGCAGCAAAAAGAATTTAGTGTTTTCGTGATAGAAGAAACAACAAAACTACGCTGCATCATAGCTTTGGAAAGGACAAAACTTACTTTTTGAACGAAAACTAAATGATTGAGCAAATCAGTGGTTAGACAATGTTCAAAAGTTCCAATGTTTGCCGTGGAACTCAAGTAGCTCCCGTGGCGTAGAACAACTCCGTCTAAGACTTGTGCATCCGACGGACCTTTGCCATCTTGAATATACTCCGCCAGAACGTCTACTTCAGGAAGAGATATGCTAGCAGCAGATGGCAAGTTAGCTTCAGCAGATGGTATCTGTTAATAGTAAAGAATGCATTAAAAATTCATTCAATTACTTACTTAGGTATTTACTTACTAATAAAAGAAAACTATAAAAAAAACTGTACCGTTAATTTCGTTGTAAAACTTAGAGTATGAGTTGGGAGCTTGATCTGAAACTTTGCTTTGCTCCCAGTTACACCACAACTTTTAACTTTCTCCATTCTATATTGAGCTTGCAAGGAAGGCAGCAACGCTGCCGTAATACTTAAACTCTGCAATGAAAGAAACACAATTTAACAAGTTTAGTTACACGTTCCATGTTTTCCATACAGTATAGTAGTATCAGTATACGTTGAAACCTTGTACACGATTCCTACGAACCTCAACAACAACAGTAAACTGCATCACTAAAGGTTGAAAAAATGCTGTGTCCGAGGGCTTTCGACGTTTTTCGGGTGCAACATCCGGTACTGCATGTTGGGGTAAATGGGGCAAATGAGCTGCAAAATCAATCTCATCAAACGTGGTTCCCCTGGATATTCGACTGGATGTTCGATTGACACGAAACTCCTAAACAACAGAAAGCTACAATGCAGGGACGACAAAAACGCATGGGAAGGAAATTACAGACTTGCAAATACAAATATTATCAGTACCTGCAATGTACTAGATAATTGTTTCGTGCTCCGAGTCATCATTCCATGGAGCACAACCGGGTGTTGGGGAATATCAATATTTACTGGTCCAACTGTTAGAAGAGCGCAGTTCTTATCCTTGGACCTCTTACTAACACTTGAGTATAGAGCTCCGGACTTAGAGATGGATACTTTCACAACAGTTCTAGTAGCAATTAAAATTATAAAATATATAATTTGAACAGGACCAATATCATCAAACATTAACATAAGAAAACTAAAAATGACACTTACTGTTGATTAGGGGCAACTCCTTCAAGTAATACAATCATTGCCTGACCAACATGACCTGTAAGGCTTAGATCTACTGCTATTGGTCTCAACTTTTTCTTATAACAGCTCGAAGCCTGAAGGTTGGTTATTTCAGCCTCCAATTTCAGCCCGCTGAGAGAGGCTAATAGCCTTGTTCGCTGTATTCTAGCCACACCAAATATAGATAATCTTGGATTTTCGAGCAAAGCTTCTTTTTGCTTTTCTAACGAGCTAGTAGCATACGGAGGTTGAACTAATGTCTCCTGTGTTAGCCCTTTTTCCATGTCATCAACGGGTTCTTTGGTGTCAAAAATCTTCACTGAATTAAGCCTTAATGGTTTGGTATGATAACCATCTGCTCCATCTGCTATTAGCTGAGAACTGCAAGAAACGTTAACAGTTATTGTATGCCAAACCAACGAGTTAAAATACCAGCAATAGGTTATTTAATACAGCTTTACTGCCCGTCGAACAGATCAATAAATTAATAATAATAAACATAACATGCGTACCGGTTATTGATAATAGTTTTTGTCTCCGGTCGAGTAGCATATAAATCTAACAAGTAGTAAATAGTCTTCCAACAATTCGGATGCGCCATAGGATTAGTTGCACCAGCCTCCGATGACTGTGGTTTTGTACCACCGTCTGGAAAATCAGGTCCTCGGACCGAAGTCGGAGTCTGCGAAGCACTTGAGTTTCTCATTCCATCAGTTCCTCCCTTATGGCCTTGAAAATTAAAATCAGTCGAAGTTGAAGTAGTATATAATTGAATTGGTTGTGATTAATTACTATCACTCCTACAACACCAAATTATGAAATGTATGGAGTTTCGTACCAATAACTGCCTTGCTCGTGGATTTAAAGCGTTGGGCAAAACTCTGGGTACGCGTAGCTGGAACTCTTGTTGTCGAAGTATTGGTTGTTGAAGTAGTAGTGTTCAAGTGACTAGGAGTTTGAGCATTTGCACTAGGAAGCGTTGATGATGACTTGTTTGGTTTTTTGTCGGCCGATAGAACCTGGTCCGGAATATCTGAACCAGATGAACTACTGTGCTTATGAAGCACATTTGAGTCCACATTCTGCGCTGGTCGTTGCTCCCTCAACTCCATCTGAGTTTCCCGTACGTTTTGGTACATAGTCGTTATTTGATGTAATAATCTCAGTAGAGGCATGTTGACCTTGAATTTTAAAAACAAATTCAAAAATCCAACAATTTGCTTCCTAATTTCTACAAAATCCTGAGCAAGTAAAATAAATATACACTACTTACCTGTTGAGAAATGTAATCGATGTTCAGGCTAAAGATAACAGCACTTTTAGCTTGCTTTTTCCAATAATTTCTTGACAGATAAATCATGCTTTTTTTGTTCAGCACATTTCGAGACAAATCCGTAGACTTTTGAAAGTCCCCTTCCAAAACAATTTTTTCACAAAGAAATGCTGGCGTTTCAGGAGGTATGTTGAGAACAAAGGTATCTAAGAAAATAAATGCAAACTTTCTGATACCAAATAGAGTGACACTCTATACAAAGAGGTACTGATGCTTTTACATCGGCGTGTGCAAACAGTACTACTGAATCTTATTGTTAGTATATTTGTACACTCACTAGGGTGTTTGCCTGACCCTTTGAAGCTTCCTCTTCCAACTCCTTTCCCCTCACTTTCTACAATATCGATCTTCATTACATCTATAGATGCCTTAATCGACATATGTGACCCCCACTGGTCAAAGGAGTATCCCATAATTTGTTGAGGCATTAATCCCATACTGGTTAAAAGGGGTTGAAATATTACATGTGCATCGAGCAACATTAAAGAAGGATGCTGTGGGAATTTTGAATGGGCGCCCAAGAGTAAACTTTCTTCGTGGCTTTGCTCCGACATCATTGTACTTAATCTCGCCGCCTAGTAATCAAATACCGCACAAGGTTTTTGTGCTGTGCAAATTCTCCAAATATGCTATAACAATATTATCGTAATTAATATTTTATTCATCATACGTGAACATCATTGGTGGTTTCGTTGTTGGTGTTCCACGCGTTAACTTGTCGCATAATACTCGACTGGTTCATCCGCTTTGACCTTCCAGGAGTACTTCTTTCAGATTCTGGATTGTGGTCGCTATTTGTTGATGAGGTCGACCAATTCCCAGTGACAATGCTCCCAACAGATCCAAATTTTCTGCTCGTCCAAGACAAATCAAATACAGAAGTCTGAATACACCTAAAGGCAGTTATTGTGGAACCAATGTAAAAACGTTTTCCTTACCGTTTTTCTTTACTTAAATTTCCAGTACCGAAAACATGATTACGTGTGTTGCCTCCTTCTGTAGTGAACGGGTACACATCACTTGCTCTAGTGGAACTTAATACTGACAGAGAAGGTAGAGTTTTGTTCACCTGTCAAACGTAAAGTTGATTTTAAACTTGGGACGACGGCCAACAAAGTCGCAGACACGATTGTAAACTACTATCTTCAATTTCATAAAAATTGTTTCTTCTCCATCTGATAATGATCCCCCACTACTAATACATAATCAATTCTGCAAGAATGAAGATCCTTTCGGAACGACTGCTATTATTAGCCCGATATTTTTATAGAACTAAGTATTGTAACGTTAGAGTAACTTGATAAATACAGCGCTAACAAATGGTTCAATATCCTCTACATATTTAATGTTTAAAAGTTAGACCACGTATCACGGGTTGAGAAGCAAAATTCAAAATTGGGTACCTACATCCAATCAAATCTAACCTAGCTAGTCCGATTTTTATGTGCAGCAATTACATTTTTATTTAAATTCAGTTATTCGTCATAAAAAATATATGACAGAAAAGTCTAACACATCACAGCACTAAATACTTACGTAAAATTTTGAAAATATACTTACGTTGGTGTTGTTCAAACAAGACGGCTCGCTCAACGTGGAGACATTACTTCCCCTAGATCCTTCAAACATAATGAATTTAAGATTGAAACAATACACCTCACTGTTATGCTTTATTATGCAAATACTTAAATGGCCAGAACATTTTACTTTTATTGAAACGGATTGACTGAAGAGATACAGTTCCTCCCTCTGTATCCAGCAAAGTTGCTCTCTCGTCAGTTGTTTCTTCGGCTGATACTTCACCTTCAGATCCAGGACTTTCCTGTCATGACAAATATATACGGGTAACACAGAGAAAACTAACAAAGTAAAAACTAATTTAGCTAGCATAATTGCTTCGGAAATACAGAAAACATACCTCTTCGCTTTGCGGAAGTGTGAAGGTTACAGTGAAATTTTTGGACTTTTTCGATTTTAGGTTATGTTCCAGCAACAAAGGCGTATATAAAACATTTTTCCACTGGCGACTCAGGACTATTACTCCCTACAAGTACAAATAAATGTTAATCGTTGATTAAAAATGGTAACTTATGGATATCAATTCACGAATATACCTGTCTTAAAGTGGAAAGTTGAGGTAACCGATGCTCCGAAACATTTTCTTCGATTTCTGCAGACGTAGTAAGACTTGTATACCGTTGTAAGACAATACAAAGCTGACACGAAGGATCTTCTTGAAGAGTTTTTGCAAGCGGCGTCAGCTTGCTGTATTTGCTCTAAAAGTCAGACAATTTCATTGCAAGGTTAGGCATTGCCCAATGAACCTAAAGTACCTAATATACCTACATAAGTACATCCTATTTTTGCAATGCCAGTTCCCCCAAAAATCTGTGACTTACCGGGGTTTGACGAACGAACGTGAAACGTCATGCAAAAGAAATGCGCCTTAGTAGGTATGACTCTTATTGAAACTATCAAGACCTTAAACTATTAAAGGTGAAATAGGGCTTGTTCAGAATTTTATAGGGATTTTGAGGCTGGTCCTAAGTCATCCAGAAAATACTAGGATTCATACTGCAGACGAAAAAGTGAGAAAGGTTTTCCCATGCTAAATTATGTTATTCAGGTATACATAGGTAATGCCTGTTTTCACGAATGTGAATTGTGGCCTATAGGTGTTGCACCAATTTGATTACCAATAGAGTTGAATCCATAATATGACTTTAGACGGGGTTTTAATCAAATCTAAACAATGTGTCCTCTAAACATGTGAACTTTTTCTAATGGACGCTTCAAAGTTATAATTCTTGCAATACGGCACAAATAGATAGGCGGCTTATAGGAAACACCTAATTTTAGTTATTATTTATTGCAGGTGACCTGTATGACTCTGAAAGGGGAGAGGCGGAGGAATGTGGAGTAGAATATGCAAGGAGCCAAAAAGTGTCAACACGTTGTTTTTTTAAAGTAGCCCCCAGTAGCAGAAGTTTTCAAACGCACAAGACTATCAGTATAAGAGCATGCAGAAACCCAACAGTTTTATTATAGATTGACTACAGAGACTAGTATGGGAGTGGGAGTAGTTGGACCGGAATATGCGGAAACTCTGCTTAAAACAGGATTAAAACGGTATAGTACCCATATTGTATATTGTCAGTTAAGAGGCTAACTGGGTTAAGTACATCCAAATAAAACTAAAGGCAAAGTGGTTCATATCCAGAACATACAACGACTACCTATTCAACCTCCCCATGAATAGAACAGATACAACGATTGCGCTATAGGTCATGACCTGTAATAAGCTGTCATTAATGATTTGCATTACCTTCATAGGTTGATGAATAGCTTGAACTTCTAAAGCTTCAGCCATCAGGGAGGCTAACAACCCGGTTGTCCGCTTGGAGTGCCCACGAATTAAGGAAACAATGCCCAAAGTCAACTGATCGATCGGATTTAACCAAGCATTTATTGCAGTTGAAGCCGTACTGACCAAATTCCAGTCAACTCTAAAAAAAATGATTTGACAAAAATAGGCACATGAGTAATAAATACTATTAACTTTATGCACACTACTCCCTAATTATGAATAAAGTAACGTTTACGTCCAAAACATGCTCAGTTAATTAAATTAATTGTGCGTGCTTTAAAACCAGACTCAACTAATATGCACTCTTGTTTCTCGATTTATCATAATTTATTATTACTAACACTTTCATTTGCTTGAATTTAGTTTTCTACCGAAGTAACAAATACTTTACCTGGTATAATCGATTTTCCTAGTAATCGGTGTTTGTGGAGGGGCTGCAAAATTATACCACATGACTGTAAATTGTATTACACAGGTTGCACTGGCAGCATCTTGCTTCTTGTCTTTTTCTTTTAGCACCCGGCAGTCAAACTCCACCGGCGGTGGCCTCGAGGAACCATTATCCGTAAAATCGTCCCTACTATCGCCGACGATCGTTTCCTTGTCAGACGTAAACGTTTCAACTGTAGACGCTAAATTCGGCGTAGAGGTTCTGTCATGCATGTGAAAACTTTCATTACACAGGGTTACGCTCACTGTTTCTTCTTTTTCATCCGGTTTAGACGGAGCTTCCAGATTTTTCACGCCCTGTATATAGGTAAATATTTATCACAAGAGCTTTTTCCCAGCAGACGAACATATTTAGAAATCCGGATTCCGGAGTTCGTCTTAGGTGGAATTCAGAATTGTGGTATTACAAGCATAGCCCATGTGTACCTTCAGAGATATTCCTTCCAATCCACATTCACACATAATGAATCCAAGCTTTTCATCTGGGCATTTTGTCTGAGTAGCACCCGAATTGAAAGGTAAATGACTGTCCATATCAATTTTGAAAACGTCCCCAGCTTCCCCTCCAACATTTGGTGGTACAGCATCTTTGATGTTGTCTCGAGATGAGTCAGAGCAATTGCTTTCTTTTATGTCTTGCAATCCACTGGGAATTTTAGCAAACCGAAATAATACCTACATTCAAACACATTTCAAAATTTAGTCAACAAGAAAGTTTGCAGGCGTCACTCCATGTCTGCGATCAACAACTCGGTTGCACGGCTAAACAATCGGTACCTACACTATATGCATTACGCACCGCCGTATTCTTGCATAAGCGTTGTGGCTATCCGAACTACATAGATACAAGAACATAGCCATTACCTTTGAGTGTTGATTTGGTATTGCAGTAATAACCGCTTCCCTCAAAATCGAGCTGTCATTCTTTAACCTGCAATAGATACCATACATATTAACTCAGCAAAGTTCTAATACCTAATTGAATTACCCTGTGTAACTGTAGTTTTATAACCTTCTCAGCTGTGCATGTATTCGATGAATGTCCACAGATGTGGATATTAATTCTGACCGTTTTTCCGAATTTTCAATGAACACTGGTTCTGAAAGCACCGAATCGCTAGTAGAGACTTTGCTTTTTCGCTTCTTTTGAGTTTTTGGCAAAATCGACGGCCTATGCAGGACCTGAACTGTTTTATTCGTTTGCTGAGAAAATAGAAAATGTATGTTGGTTTTCTCTATAGCTACTGCCAAAAGCGAAACACACATTAGGTCACGAATATTGTCCAAAGCCGAAAAGGAAATAACCTCTTCAACAACACTAGCTTGCAAGAGAGTCACGTTGATCTAACAAAAAAAGATATATTTAGCAATCGATATTAATCTGCCAATTCGATTTTTAAGTAGGTACCTAGGTATTATGTCATTCCCACCTTCGGTAAAGACACTGAGCCTTGAATTGCAGTCTGAGTGATCTCTTCAAACAAATTTGTATGTACAGGGCTAGTTTCGTCCATACGAACAGCAGTATTCCGTTTACCATTTTGCATTCTCGACAAAAGAATTGATTTCTCCTTCTTCAATGAATTTGCCTTTTCCACACGGGAAATGCATTCATTATGTAAATGATTGACAACAGTAAGAGGATGAAGAAATGAAAGAGTGGGAGTCAACGCCTCAACGAATCTACAAAAACAACGAACAACCGATTAAGGGCAATGAGATAAATGCAATTAACGTTTATATATCTTAATAAAGATCTTAATAAGAATAAATAGCTAATATATCTTCAATCACTGACTTTTGCAGGGCCTCTAATAGCATCGGCGAAACCATAATATTTATATCATTTTTGGTTCGAACCACGACTGTGGTACATTCAGAAGTACTTGAAGATAGAGTATCCACACCAGGACAAAGGATAGTTCGATAAAATTCGTCATCGGAATTCGAGTAATATTTGTCTTTAGTTTGATACGGACGAGCAAATCCAGTGCCTGTTGGTGTTTCCCAAAAGTGCGTCTGGGATGGAGTATTTACACAAGAGGATGATGGGGGAGTAACTTTAGCGGAATCCGATAGATTGTCAACATTAACCATAGCTAACGTTGTAAAACCATCCACAAGAGGTTCGAAAAAGGGCGTATATTTGGAAGCTGCAAAAATCAACATGTTCATTGACAAGTTAGAATTTAATGGTAATATACTATACCGCATCACAGAATTTGCCAACGTTAACTATAATGTGTACTAGTAGTATCAACAAAACAAGTAAAAACATACCAGCATAAATAAGTTTCCCATCCTGCATTTGTATGAATGGAGCCAGCCCAATCGAATCTGAAGCTACTACTGGTGCAGTTACATGCCAATTGTCGCACTTGAGCTAAAATTTTGTGTGTAGAGAAACAAAATTGCCTTCAGTTTACTTGATATGCACCCAATAACTCAGAATTTGATCTAAAAGTAATGGCTAATAACTCAATTAAGAGCTTATTAAAACTCACCTGGGTTAAATGGCTCATATAACACGGCATCAAAAGAGACGACTCAGCAATCGGCTTGTTCAAATGCATTTGCAAGTTAACCATACATTCTTCCTGAACTGACAAGGCAGAGATAAAGGAAACATCCGAAAGAGAATCCAAGGAAGTAAAACTACCCGTCCATGGCTGCTAAAATTAAAAGGCAAACGTTGACGGAAAATACTAATAGGAGAGACTTTGAAGACCGTTTTTTGACCAAACTACCTAATTAAATATTATAGAACAACTACAAACAAAGTCAGTACACTGCCAATGACCTTACAATATTAGCATACCAAAACACCGAAAAGTATTTTTACACTTACACCATACGTACACTCTACCAAATCACCATATCATACCTAATCGCATCATAAAAAAGTGAAGCCATTTGTAATAGTTGTAATCGCATCATTATGATGCGTTAGAATGCATCATAATGATGCGAACTAGATGGGTTCCAAATGGGTATCTTCATAAGATAGGGAATAAACATGGGTTAAATGGGGACCTCATCGTAATGATGCGTTTATAACTATTAAAAATTGCTTCTTTTTTTCGGAAAATGATGAGGTCCAGATGATTTTTGGTAGAGTGTACTAATGTATATTACACACGTTGAACCCTTTTCGTTATTTTGAAAATTGATACGCCTACTCAACTTCAGAACGAATAGTTTCATTAAAAAAAATATGACATCTCTAAAAGCCCATTCCAAATTATCAAAAATAGTACTCTAAAATTTTAGGTCAGGTACCTATGTATTTATGATTATGAAAAGTAAAATTTCTCGCGTCAGTATTTTGCCTTGTCCAATTATTTCAGGCATCTTTGATCTTAGTCCTTAGAAAAATATGACGGGTACCATGGTACCAAAATAAAATGCAACCATACTTTTTTGAGATTCCCGATGGTTTCGTCGGCAGTTTCTTCGGTTTCTGTAGCAGAGGAAGCAGTCGCAAGAGGCTTAGTATGCGGTAGAGTGGCGTTAGAGTCATCGATCGAACTCGATTCTTCTACCTCGTCCACAGACTGGAAATAATTGACTCCTAACTTAGAATCCGAACAACACGATCCCGCACGTCCTGTCAACTTGCAGTGCTCGGTAGTTAGAGGTGGTCTTAGGGAGTACGCATCATCATCCGACGGCAGTTTTGTGTCACTTCCTGGCTTTAATGTAGCGGATTCTCCAACACGAGACTGACGCTTCAACATCGTCTGACTGGGCTGTGAGAATCTACGTCCTTTAGACGACTGCAAGGTAGATCCAACATTGCTCAACTTGTCGGACCGATTAGACGGCAATGAGGAAGAAGTGTGACTCAAATCAGCGAGTAATGAAGGTTTAAAAGTGAAGGGAGCCTTGCCGGATTTAGGCAATGATTCCCGTGCCCATTCTGAATGAAGTTCCAATAAAGACACTCCTTGAGTAGTGTAAGGAGGTGTATCAAAAACAAGTACAGATGATTTGAGAATGCTCTGGCCAAAGCCCACATCCTCCCCTGGCTTGTTGACTCTATAATTGGAATAATTTCACATCACGACTAATCCATTAATTAATAAATTCTTTCAATCACTTTCTTAAAACGAAACAATTACCTAAAGCAAGCAACATTTACTCCATCAATCCAATCTTTTCTGCTGGGCCAAAAAAATCTGTCACCACTTTTATTGCTTCCAAAAAATGTACAGCCTCCAACACAAGCACACTTTTTAGATTTTTCATTCCCTTTATCGTTTTCGTTATTTTGTAAATCTTTAATTTTGTCCGATTTCCACAGAAACCATAACCGCTTCGTTTTTCGGTCGTGCTTTGTAAGGAATCTAAGAGAGATAAATACGTACAATAACAGCATCCTACAATTCTCCTTGAATTCCATAAAAAGTACGAGAGACACCGCTAACTTACTTGTTTTGCGTAGCCAGAGCTGCAACACTTCCTTTGGTTGCCACTTCAATACAAAGAGGTCCTAAGGCAACTGCCCCAGCTTCTAACCATAAGTATGACCATGACTGCACACTTGTAGAAGTTGGACTTTGAGGTACTGAAGTATTCGGGTCAACTTTGGAAGTCCAGCTGTAATTGATACAAACCAAATAAAACTAATACTGGCACACAAAACTTCTTAACTACAATAAAATTACAAATTTCTTACCTGGCAGTCATCGTTTCTGAAGATGACTGGATAATATTTAAATCTGAAAACTGAAATCTTTTCGTAAATGATGGATTGACCATCACAAAATGACGTAACTGTACATTCGGAATTAAAAGCGTAAATCCTTGTTTCATCACGGTCCCGTGCAGATTACACAATGCAAACCGTATCGGGGAAACCTACATGGATGAGTTATTTAAAATACCTAATTAAAATCACAACGGTAGTTGCATATTACGTGTATGGTTCAAATCACAATCAATCGTTAATCATTTCTTACCCATAGGCTCAAAGCGGAACCTCCTTCAACTAAATAAATATCCACAGCGTCAACGCTAACTCTAACCATTTTATATTTAATATCTTCAGAAGTTGCACACAGTAACAATGGTTTGGTATCATTCACACCATCCAGATTTGGAACTGGGGTATTCGGGGTTGACGTAACGGTTTCGCTCGATATTTCCCCGTGACTAATGTCAATTCCACCGGATTCGGAAGCGCCAGGCTCAGCATTCATAAGAGGACATTCAAACTGATTGTTGCCATGATGGCATAACAAAAACGAATGAGGAGACCTCAGAGAATTCTCAACGTCTAAAACTAGGATAAAAAACGTTTCACAACCCGTGATAATATTTTCTAAATGGGGGGTTGTCAATCTTCCACTTAATTTCCCAAGCTGTATTTCAACCAGCCAACCGTACTCGAGGGTTTCTTGATCAAGATTCCTCCCTTCATTACTGAACATGGCGTGGCCTCGAACCTACAAATTAGAACCACGGTCTATTAACTATTTAGTGTCACATCATAATGAAATCCTAATCTTAAGGAACTGCTGTTCAACGGTAAAACTATAAAAAACACTTCCCCGTGTACACCAAATGTTTTACCGCGCTTACGACATAGCAAGAGCATTAAAAATAAATGTTGTCAATAATAGATAAACTTACTTGAAGTCCGGATAGCATAAGATAACCTTCTTGCAAATGTTTGTCTCCACTTTCACTTCGATCAACATTATCGCTTACAATTAACATTATTGGAGAAAGCAAAACTTGGAGCAGTGTTTCTTTAAATTTCTTATTCATTTCGAAACCGAATCTTTCAACGCAGATCGTTGGGCAAGGTGGGTCCGACTCGCTGCAGTTCTGTTAAAAGATTACATGCCACTTCTTAGTTTTAAGAGGGTTTTAGTACGCCGTCAATCAAAGTAAAAACACATTAAAAGCCCATTAGTTACATTACAATTTTTAGCGCGAAAAAATAAAGCTAGTTCGAAAGTATAGAAATTAGTTGAAATAGAAGCTTAAGGGAAGAATTACTTGTTGGCAGTGGTTCTAATGACACAAGTCACAAAACATCAGTTAATTCTAAACTAGGCTGCAAATACTTTTACCATACTAACCTTTAAAAGGTGACCACGGATGTCATGTAACGTGCAAGAGACGGTAACTTCAAGCTGGCGGTACTCCCTAGGGTCTAATTTAGGGGTGTACTTTTCGTTTTCTACGGACACAGTTGGATTCAAATGAGTTGTTAATCCGAAGCTCGAACTACATCCTGATTTTAACTGCTCCATATCTATGAAACCTTGATAATCCCCGAAGATATTTTCCTGTTGGCAAAGGACATTTATTAGTTTGCTCTTTTTGCAATGTCCTAATTGTGATAAGTGATTGCAGCTATTTTGTTCTAAAACGTTTTGGACCTGCTACCTTTAAGTTAATGAGAAGTTTCAAGAGTGATCCGTACAATAGCAACACTGACGGCCCAACCTCTAACTCGACATGCACTTTGTCCGCCGGCAAGGAAAAAGGGTCGAAATCGAAAGTTACTGGAGCTGGACTAGAGGTCTGCAAAAGAACGAGTACCATTAGAAAAAACTTCTAGCTCTGCAAATGCTGCGTTCATAAAGTTGTCGAACTAGTAAGATCAACTAAATTTAGTACAACTTTAGTAGGATCCCGATCTCCGGGGATTCGCATAGGTGACAATAAAAGCTCCTCTTTTTCAGGAGTAGTGACATCCGCATGGGGTGTAGGTCCTAGCGGTGGCATAGGGTGATATGTAAAGGCTATGCTGACAGCACATATAGGTACAGACCAACACTCGATCCATCCATCACTGAAATTAAGACATTTTCTTTGCATCTTTCAAATATATCTCAAAATAAGATCTAATATGATTAGCTAGTTGACGCTCTACCTACCTCGGCTGACATATATTCCTCCATCTTTTGAACTTATTGCTACTTGACCCACTAATTTTGGCACTTGTAGTACCAGTATTAGGAGCTAGATTCCACTTGACGGACCCATCCCGGTTCAAAATTTTAGCATTTTTTCTCAGAGAATCGATTGTAACGTAAGCAGTGCTAACTTCCGGAATGTAAAAATTAAGATCGCCCCCTTCCACTTGTATCCAAAACTTAAAAGGTACAATATCAGGTAAGAACTCATCGAAAGGTAAATCGAAAGACAACTCGAACAATTCACCACAAGCAGCTATTAAAGCTGAAATTAAAAAAACATGTATATTTATGTGAATGCTAGGTACATATATACATCATATACACATCGCGACAACTGTTTCAAAGACAAAAAATTGGTATGATTAGGTAGACACAAAAAATAATTTACTATTTTCGTGGTGTTGCGAAGAACAATCAGTCCAATTGTACTCATTTGTTGGCGTAATAAGTTCAAACTCTTTGAGACAAAAATTAATTTTCCAAGTGTACGGTACGAAGTGAAGTAAGTCTGGAGGTGTGCGACTAGCCCAGTCATTTATCATTGCTAGAAAACAAGTAAAAATAGTCGGTTAAGGAATTTAGTACCGAATATATGTACTCTAACGTTTCAAATAACACATGCTGAGATAGGGCTTAAGTCCAATAGTACAATTAAAGTACCTAGATGGATTAACACAAATCATCATAATATATCTTCATCTTCATAAACAACATAATTCATTTGCTCCGAATTACATAAAAACGGTCAAAGTTCATTTGAACTAGATTTGAGTTCGTTCAGCTAACTTCTAAACGCCGTAATGGACGTTCAAAAATTTTGCAAAAAGACTCGGTTTTCTAAAACCGGGTTAAGTCGCATTTTAACCAGTCGAGCAGCCATAATTTCTAACTTGATGACTATTGATTATTAATGCCAAATCTTAAACATGGTTAATTCCCATACCGCCCTTAAAGAGTATAATGCTAAGCCACAATACCTACCTTGAAAAAACCATTTGTGAGCATATGTAAGATACGCTGATGCTTTGCACCCCGTCAGATTTAACTCCCATTCCTGATGATCATTCCAGTGTAAAGGATATTGCGACGTTACATTAAACTGAAGAGTTTCACTTACAACTAAATTTCGAAACTGAAAAACAAAAATGCATTATAAGTAGCGGGGAGCGTTTGTACCCTGGATATGTTTTGTAAATTTGGCAGACCAGTAGAGTTTTACCTGAAGACTAGTTGATGCTTCGAGATGAAGCAACTGCCCTGTAATTTTTGTAGCATACCCGTCTGAATAAACAACCCACGGAATAGTAATTTCCAGGTAGGAACCAGGGCTAATATTCATGTGAACCGCATTAGTTTCCTTCACAAAAAAATACACGCAATACCAAAGTTAGAGGCTCTCTCGTGATCAGTGATACATTTTATCTAATTTTGCCATTGTTTGTTTCACAAATTCGTTTCAAACCTGATCTTTAGAGAAAAGAATATCAATTGTTGCTTCATTAAGAGTTGAAACTCGTATATCAAATGATTTGATTTGACGTTCTTCGCCTGGAATAGGTGGACTAGTAGGCTTTAACGGCTGATAGTCCTGAGGGAAGAAAATCTTGTACAGCAGATCGCGTTGCCTATCCGCCCAAGGGCCGTAGCTAAAGTCAGTTCCTTTCCCGCACTAAATAAAAATTAATCCATTGAATACTTCGTGCTGACACTGGCATGTAGATTATATCAAAACATATTAGATAAAATACTGTTCGTCAGTTCTCTGTTTTGGCAGTAAAATCGTGAATCAGGATAAGTAACAAGGAACAATGCCACTGCAACTCTGCAACTTATTAAGAGTGCAATGGAATAAATGTATACTGTATTACTGAACTTTGATTTCACAATTCGAACTACTAAACTCTGAACTGTGATGTATTCCAACTGTACCTTGATGTCTATACCCCATATCGGAGGGTTGGCTTCCACTTGATCACCATTTGCCAGAAGAAGCATTTCTGGCTCATTAGGTACAACGCCTGTGGCAAATTTTGAACAAGTTACATTACATACACTGCGCACTGCAACGCATACCTAATTTAACGTAACACGGTTATAAACAATAATGGTTCGGGTGTAACCACTCGAGTACCCAACTTTAATTACCTGGTTCATCCATATAATAATAAACTTCAACTTTATTCGAAGTTAAAATTCCAAAACCTTCACCCATAAGCCTTGGGGGTTCATCTTTTAAGCCAGTGTATTTAGGGCTTTGACTCAGTAAAACCTAGTAAATAAGAAAGTGTAATGAATATAAGAACGGGAAATATGTTTGCACAAGGGGGACGTAGCAATCGGTACCTTAAAATTCTCTCCTCTACATTTTACTATATGCATAAAATGATCTAATTTTGAGGCAGCTGGTTTAGTCGTGTAAATTAAATGCGCTTCTTCGACAACCACAGCAAGGGTGTAAGGCAACAGCATATTGCCGAAGACAACTCTCCCCTGTAAAACATTAGAAAAAATGTATAAACATTACGTGGTCACGATTTGGAGAAAAATGAGATAATATAAAATAGCATTTAAAGTTTTACTTACACTGCATAGTTCAAGTTTTATTACTGGAATTAAATCTCTCCATGAATATCCTACGGCCGACGGCGGTTTCGGGTGGGATTTCCCACCTGGATCAGGATCTTTTCCTGTATTTGTACTACCTCCTGGAATGATTAAAGCGTCTAAACCAAATAGACTCTCAAGCCTTGAGTATAACTCGGAACGATTATAAAGATGATACTCAAACCCATTAAGAAGAATTGACAAACGCGTGTCGGAATGAGACATATCTGCAACATAAAAATATCATGAAGAACATTATCGTTGTCAGGCTACAATAGTATTACACTGACAGTCCAATACAAAATACAAACCAACCTTCAGAAATATCTTTAGGTACATAAGCTCTCCACCAACGAAAGATTATCCAGCCATCTTGAACTCGAAGGGAAAAATCTTCCGATATATATGCAACATCCCGAAACATAACTTTTCCGGACAAAACAGACAAAGACAAGGAACCTAGTGGAATTCAAACGCACAGAAAAATAACAACTATTGCCTTAAAAAAATAGTCATGTCTATTATATTAGATTCACAAGCTACAACATCGTAAACTGACATATTCTTTGATTGTTTACCTATTTTAATGTAGCCATTTTTCACAAATCTATTTGCAATTTTAGTGAGGACAAGCCCTGTGACACGGGAACTGTAGAAAGTAATATAAACTATCCAACTAATAGCGCATACGAGGGAGAGTAAAAATAACGTAAAGTTATGACTTATTAAAGTGACTACATCCTTGAAATTTGTCATGTTCATATTATCAAAAGATAAGGACAGATCTCCACTATTTAAGGCTTCCGGTTCGTACGACCAACCGGAATCCGTTTCTGAAGGGCCTTGCCCCAAACTGAACTCCATCGTCAAACTGTGTACATAAATTAAGCACAGGCAGCATCAGCATTATCATGTTCATTCATTGTTAAAAGTTAGGGTCATAAATATAATTACATAGGAAATGTACAACTTAATTAATAAAGTTCAACTACCGATTTAAAGGTGTCAGATGAAGAACCGGGGCAATAATATCAATCAGTTGACGTTGACATATATAGCGCTCTTAAGGTTGTTGCTTCTACATGCTTAGCTTCAGCTGATACATTTCCCAGTCTTGACACTGCCACCCTTCTTTTAATGGCCATCAAATTAGAATGTACAAATTCAAAATATTTGCGATCCCTTCCTCCTCCACTGTTACCTCTAACTCTAGTACCACACAATTGTATTTAACGTTTTCAATATTTTGAAAACAAACGATTTCGTCAGATAGTTCAATTATATACTCCCCAGTTTTATTTCGTTGTATAGACCGAGATAGCTCCTTATCCCAAAAAAAAACTTCACCATGACCTAACAGCTATAACAACAATTAGTGATAAACGAGGCAACGCAAGTATTCGCAACTGAATACGAAAATGTAGTAGTAAAACGTAAGTAACAACAACAAACAAGAACAAAATAAAAACAGACAATACTTCCCTAATTACTGATATATGTTACACATTAACTTCGTACCTATTCTTTCGTAGTTTCCTCTGAATATTGTTTACTGCTAACCTGTCTCAAATATTTTTCGGAGGTCGCTAAAAACTTGACATTACTAAATTACTACCCATGTTAAATGATAAAAACTGATTAATCAATAAACTCACTCTGACTCTGCCTTCTGAGAGTGAATTTCGTGTAGACAAGCCAAGAATTGGTCTGTTTGCTATGCTCTGTGCTCTCACGAAGTCCTGGTAAAAAATATGCAGTACTACGTACCCCTTATATACAAGAGTACCACAGTTAGTCAAGTACCAAATAGGAACAGAACAGAAGACCAATGGATAAATGATAATGATGATACATATACAAAAATCAATTTTTTGAAAATACCGCCACTTTTTCACCCAAACAAGTCATTGAGAACTTTTTATTAGTTTAAGAAATGATGCAGACTCCAAGACTCTAAATCAACTTAAACGAGTTGCTCAATGAATTCTATTAAAAAAATAATTACCTAAATTAACTAACAAATTACTAAAATTCTGATACCAAAAGCCCAGGGCTTTTTTTGCTATCAGCTCTCTATTGAAAAACCCATTAATCTTGGGAAGGTTTTGTTTTCAAGTTTGTGTTTTGCTCAGACATTAAATGGCTTAAAAAAAGTTAAATCAATGCCTCGTTTAGCCCTACCTAGCTAACACTACTCTGCAGTATACTTTCAGTCTAACTCACCTAGCAGGTTCTTTTTCACACGCTTGAGCTTTAGGCTTGGCGAGGGATTATTATCTTCTTTAGAGTTCACATCGAACACATGTAGTTTTAATGATATCAGTTCTCTGTGGTTTGACCCAATTATGGGATTATGGTGGGAGATAATCAACGTTTCGAGCCATCTTTTAACCTCGTCCTCAATTATTGACTTTTAATTACACTGGAAAGCATGCTCAAGCTCTTAGAAAATATTTTTATATACGTACAAGTACACTGCAAAACCGATAACCGATGCGGTTATGGTGCGATTCAAATGCAAAAATACTTCACTTTTAATGGCATTTTTTGCAGTATATCTGTAATTTAAAAGAGAATGTTGAGCTACGTACACTCTACCAAATATCATTAAAAGGATGCAATTTATTGTTTGGAACACATTAAAACACTATTTGGAACGCATTAAAGCCACTTTGATGGGCATTAATTGCATTTTTAATGCGTTATAAATGAAAAATTGCAATCCTTTTTAATGACATTTGGCAGAAGTGCTTGCTAAATATGTACCTCATGTTATGTTCGGACGCCATGTCGTAGTAAAATCAAACTAAATGAACTGTTAATTGGTTAGCAATTGTATTGATTTGATTTATTGGAGAGTGTTTACACTTCATATACCTTCGTACTAATATCGTTGTATTTTACTGGCAATTAGCAAGAACTAATATATACTAGGGTGAGGGCTTGTAATTGTGGTCGCTTTTTGCAAAATGCTTCTTCAACGGGTAACTGAATTTTAAAAAAATGGTGATGACTGATGACATAAAACCAATTATTTAATCGTATTCTACACTTAATTTCAATCATTTTGATGCAACCGCTTTCAAGTTTTGCTATCGTTTAACTTAATAACGTACATTTCAATTATTTAATCTCAACTCCATGAAAATGACCTAAGGACTTGTAAATGTGGTCGGCAAACTTGCAACTGTGGTACGTACTAGTATTTAAATTATTCCTGGTAAAAATATGCGCATCAGCTCAAAACTTACACATAAAATGTCGTATAATAGAACAACAAAGAAATTTTCTGAAAATTCCTTTTACTTATACTTTGGTATTAATAGCGATTTCGATCTAAGAACAGCAATTTTCAACAATGTCGGGACCGTGACTAGCCCAGTATGCAAATATGTTACCAAAATATCATGGAAACTATTTCAACAACAATATTATAAGTTGTAAAAACCACAGAAGCATAAAATAAGTTCTTATTGCAATTCAAAGTCCCTCAACTACTTTTTACGTGTTTTTAAAGTCTGTCTTTTTCTTCCCCATTTTGAGGCAGAAAAAGTGACTAAAACCAAGAAAACAGTTTTTAACGTTATATGTTCTAAACATTTGTTAGTTACATCGATTTTAAACATTAGGGTGAAGGCTTCTAACGGTGGTATGCTTCTAACTGTGGTACCTTACAATAAAACACTGACAGAGGTAATCTTTACAGACTGCACTGTATTTATTTGATAGAGCACGCTTCGGAGTACCTTAGGTGTGGCTTGTTTAAAAAAAGTTTGAAAAATCATAATCTGGGAATATTGAGAACGAAGCATATGATCAAACTGCAAAAGCGTGTTCGTTTTCTCCAGT
The DNA here is from genome assembly GCA_034695205.1 of Dicyrtoma fusca. Classification (NCBI taxonomy): domain Eukaryota; kingdom Metazoa; phylum Arthropoda; class Collembola; order Symphypleona; family Dicyrtomidae; genus Dicyrtoma; species Dicyrtoma fusca. Next base: position 20,570 of record JAQFZC010002844.1, read on the forward strand.
TTTCAGGTTGACAGTGGCTACGTAAGAAACGATTAAAGGACTCAGTTTTCATCCATAAGTTGCTCAGGAAAGTTGGTTTTATCTTTTATGGTACAATAATCAGATTCAAAATTTTAATTTTAGTTTTCAATTTATGTTTTAATCTACGAATTATCAAAAACTTTTGAGTGGTCCTCTAAATGTGGTATAGGCTAGTCCTTCAACGGTGGTATACATAAAATTTGAAAATTATGCATTTAAATTAAATATAAATCCACTTCCCGTTTCAAGTGGTATTTGGAAGTTCTCCCATCCAATTACAAACGCAAAATATTTCAAAAGTAAAAATGCGACAAAGTTACATTATTCTATTTTAACGTTTTTTGAAATTCAAAATGGCCAAATTGAATGTTCAAAATTTTGGTTTCAATTCGAACTTTTATTCGCTAAAGGCATTCACGTGTAACCGTGTAGCAGTAACCGTCCTATATGTGAACGGTCCCTAAATGTGGTCACTGGCTGCCGTTTTTGAACCAGTTGTTACAAAAATTT
>JAQFZC010002845.1:0-21100 GCA_034695205.1 Dicyrtoma fusca
TACCTCCTCTGTGTGCTCGTTACTCAATACAGCGCCAGACGTTGTAGTGAGAATAGGAATAACTGAATACCCATATTATTCTTTAAGTTATCATTTTTTTCTCCTTCAATTTCTCTGAAGTTTAATTAGCGTTTTAATTAAAAGGCATCAATTTTTATTGATTCCGTTAATTATAAGCTATTCAACTAATGAGCTTGATGTCACTGCTACTACGAGGGTCACAGTTTGCACTGCGTGACCTGAAACTTACAGTCAAAAGTTCTTTGCAGTTTAATTCCTGATGAGAATGACTGGGGTAAGTTGATAATTTTGGCGTGTATTGACCCCTTGAGTGACCTTTACTTTAAAATTCCAATGGGAGAACGGTAATTTGATTTTCATGCTAAACTTTCGCAGTTTTCTAAAATTTGTTGACATCCGTTTACGTGACCGACCAAATAAGAGCACAAAAGGTCATTTATGTAGCAGTACAGCAGGCTGTAGATAGAGCATGCGTTGATTACTTTGTAAATGGCGCTCATTTCCTCACCACTCTGTGTGTTCTGTGCTCCCTACTACTTACTACACGCGCCGTGCTATAGCTATAGAGGGGGTTTGAGATTTGAATTGCCCTACTTATATACCGTTTAAATAGGACGTAGCAGTAGAAACGGAGGTATCATTCAAGTTGTAATTTCTGAGTCAGAGCCCAGCAGCCAGAGCACAGGACTAAAGAAGTCGTGATGGTCATAATGACGAAAATTGATTTTTCCCTTCTTTGCAGCACAATTTACGTTTTGTCGTGTGTGTCAATTTTGGATGCATACAAATTAAATGAAAATTTAACAGAGTCTCTCAACACCGTAACTTTGTCAGTAGCCAAATGGAAATGATAAATGAAAGGGGAAAATGGCGTGTGCAGGCCTGTATTTTTATTTTCCTGAATTGAAATGGCATTTCTTGGAGCATTGATGTTTAGTACAAATGATCACCCACTTTTAAATATTTACTGCACAAGTAAATCAAGTCCGAATCTATAGGCTACATACATACCTAGGTATATATACACGGGCTCAACCTTTAATGTAGACTGTACATTAATTCCTAGCCAGACCATAAAACTCGATAAAGTACCCACATCCGAAATATAAATGAGCTTAAAATGGAAAATATTATACACTAATATTCTTTCCATTGTTGGAAAACTTGTGACTTTTCCCTGTAGCAGCCAAGGTATCTACCTACCTACTACCTATACACATTCTCTTGGGCTTTTAGATCGTCCAACTAATGTTCCGTGTTATGCATGACCCGTTAAATTTTCAACTTACATGCATCCGAAAATAACAATAATAATATTGACGATAGTCATAATAACTCATATATCAGAGCAGGACAAAGGATAAGTATAGTCATTACACTTTTATTATTATTTCCTAGTTATTTGTTATTGAATACATGGGGTAGAGAGAGAGAGAGAGATGGAGATTCCATATAATTGCCTACCTACCTACATTACCTACATGCATACGCAAGTCTACGACTACTCTAAATTATTTTTTCTGGGAAAGAGACTATTAAGCTTTCATGCCGACAAAATAAACTTTAGGAAAATAAACTTACTATTATGGGAGCAGGGAGAAAGAGAGAGAGAGAGAGAAAACTTGGGTTTTATTGCTAGAAAAGTTTAAATGTCAAGGGCTGAAGGTGTGCAGCACAGTGGCAGTGGCCTTCATATGTAGGTATGTATATCCAAGTGGTCTGTCTGGTGGTAGGTGGTTGCTTTCATTTATTGAATTCAGTTACCTATATATATGTATATATAGTATCATAATAATTATAGTATATAATTATACTACGAAATCCACGCATAGCATCTTTATTTTTCTATGATTCTAAAATCTTTAAAATCAATACGAATGAAGCACTACAACTACTAATGATCCAGCATGTATGCCCAATGTATGAGTCAATGTTTATCTAAACTATCAACTCAATCTATGTATACACTATAGCGTAGTTAGTTGATAAAAGTTTTGATTTTATGACCTTATCTATTAGACTTTCCACAATTAGCTGTGTATCCTGTAGGTATGTGCTATACGAAAAGCCTACCTTCAAAACTACAAACCCACACTTTGCAATCCCAGGAATTGTAGTATTGTGAAGTGAGTCTAGTCTAATGGCAACAATTGGAAGTAACATTATATATATTGTGCATAGGAAACGCATCCATAAAGTATCTAACAGTATCTCACCAAAGTTATGAGGGAAGATGTAACTTGCAACACAAAAGCTACCACTTCCCCGATGCCTCCAGTCACCAGTCCTTCCTTTTCTATTTAATATTTCTTTCGGCTTGAATTGAGAGTTCATAGTGATATATAGTAAATCCTGGAGCGCTTTGTTGTCGCGCAGGATATACAATGTTGCCTCATCGGCTTTCTAGTATTTTACCCTTGCATTGTGCTCCCACACAAACGCTGACCCCGGTGAAAGATTGCGGAAATGTCAGATAAATTTAATGAATGTAGTGAGTATATGTCAGGGAGCAGTTATGTGAAGCAAATGCAAAATCAATCGAGGTTATAATTAAATACCAACCCTTTCAAGTCTAGTCCTATTGGCATTGCATTGGCGTCCGTCCTTCAGTTAAAAACGGATTTTAGTCAAACTTTATACAGGATTAAAAACAAATATGCATAAAGTAGGCAAAACTATGAATAAATTCAAAATACGTGAGGAATTCAGTCCCTATTAGTACAGCGTTGATTAATTTCGTAAATATTTGTGTATTACAATTGATATGTAAAATCTTTAAAAGGCGCTAAAGTTACACAGGGAATGTCTGATAGGGATAAATCTGCATGTACATACATAGAATAAAAAAAATTTGATACATGTATGTGTACCGAGCCTTTTACACATGCTACAGGACGGAAATGAAATAGGGCTTGTGTGTGAGATAGTTCAAGGGCTGAGATAAAACAAAAACAAATGGGTTACCATTGAAACATGCACAGACAACAAATTGTGATAAGACTGAAAAGATGTAGATTAAATATCCAGGGAAGGGAGAGCATAGACCCCACCGCACGGGTGGCAGGGTGGTATGTACATATCTAGGTAATGTTGTTATTCCAAGGGAGTTATGTTCTGCTTCTGAATTATTGTAGTTTGAAGTTTTCTTTGGCGTGGGCCTATAAGTATGGTTGGACTGACTGACTATACGTACATGCAAGCGGACGTGTATTCTCTGCAGATATTTTTATGTTTGACGGGGAACTACATACATATATACAGTAGAGACTGTATCTGAATCTGCTCCACACACACAGTGTGTCCATGCATGTGGGAGTGTATTGCTATGGGAGCTTTTACTTGAGTAAAGAAAGACTCCGGGATTCGATATGAAAGGAAGGAGGAAAAAAGGAAAAGAACGGAGAAGGAAAGGTATACATTGGAATGTAGTAGTAACAGGATTGGAATCTTAATTTGTTGGGGATTTCGATGAGGTTCCCCTGGGTGGGAATTTCCACCCGGATAACACCCCATTCACGATCAATAGCAATCAATTTCGAAAATTCAATTACGCGTTTTCAACTTTCGTTGAAAAATCTGCCTAATTGAAAATAAAAGTTTCCTTTTTTCTGCGACTCCCATCACACTCTCCCCAGTGAGTTGGTGTTATTATATATCACGTCGACAGCGACCAAGGAAAAAAGAAGGAAAAGGAGGAAACGAAGCTAGGGACGACTCAACGACGTCGACGACGCTGAGTACACACACACACACACACAACGTGTATACTATGTATATATCAATCTATATACAGATCTACCAACATACATAGATATATGTTGTATACTCATCAAACAGAAAGCAAACCAAGACATCCCAGTAGTAGTAGTAGTAGTAGTATTGTAGATGCTGCCTAGTTTACTGGTGGGTAGCGGGTCAAAATGTTGTGCACACACACCCAACAGGATTGTAACTACTGCCAATATAACTACTCTTGAGTTTTGTACAGTTTGAAAAAAAATGTATCCTCTTCTGGAAGGAAGGAATGCTTTTAAACGTTTACACTTAGCTACGTATTTGTATAATAAGATTTACTTTATTCCATTGTCACTTCCACTATACTATAGACTCTCGGATATACTGGAGAGCTATATACCTATACGATAGGCGTTCCTATATCCACTCAATCGGGAGGCACTCAACGAGCTTAGAGTCCATCATATCAGTGGATGAGGAGTGCGAACTGATTCTCTACCATGCATATGTATTGAAATGTGAGGCTGCATTCACAACCGTTTTTTTTGTTAGAATGTAAACTCTCATGTACACACACACTTTTACTACTTGGCTACTTTAAAAGGTAAAACATGTGAAAACTTTTCCTCATGTGCGTCTCTGCAACTATTAAATTTTTGCGTACTACTACTTGTTCCTAGAAAAAGCTATCAGAGTTTCCAAAGAAATTGCCTCTGCCACACGTCGAGGCCCCACGATCTAGAATGGGAAGGATCTATTTAACCACGTCATTTGTTTATTTTCCTCACGCATCACACTTTTGCTCTCCTGTAAATACACACACACACACACACTGATTGTGAGACCCACTCTCCTCCCTAAGCATACTAATATGAACAATTTGGATACACACATGGGGCTAATTTTAAAAGGCCTCCTTTGAAGAGCTCTCCTCTGTTCTGCTCAATGTGCATAAAACTTAGTCTTTCCGTGATGTATTATTCTATTTCCATTCAAATGATTTTACACTTTAAACATGTGTTGTGCTCGTACATAGCAGTCTGTGACAGGCCAGGAAAGGATACGATTTTCAGTTTAAATGAATAATATAGTGTAATTGATTAAGAATGATTTCATGCCTTTAGACCCATAGACTATGCCAGTCGAGCAGCACAGGGAAGCCCTTTCTATGTACAATACATGTTTAAAATTTCCTATCTAATTTACTATATATTACAGATGGGGTGTCTAAAACTAGCATTATTCCGTATTAAATTTTAAAAATTTGCTACTATGCTTAATTTTTCTATAGCATAGCGGTATGCCCTAAAGAGAGATGAAGAGAACTGCTTTGATAATTTCTTGTGCTTCTTTTCCGTCTTGAAACGGTTTTCCTTGTTCATGTTTCATAATTAAAATTAATTAAACCTAATCAGTTTTTCCAATTAACTGCAATCAATATCTATTTACACTGTGGAAGGGGACGTAAATGTAAATCGAAATATCAGTACAGCCAGATACATGCTTTGATATCTTGCACCGTTCCCGTTACCAATTATCTTGACTGTTGGGTGAATAGCTAGCTACTATCCCCTTCCCCCACATTGTACGCTTTGGATAGGGAATCAAGTATACATTTATGTAAGTATAATATGATGTAGAAGTGAAATGTACCGACCCAGTGCAAGCACACCTACTGCCTAAACACCCTCAGTAAGTAATACATAGAGAGAGTCATCAGGAAAAGAGTTTACTTTTGAAAACAGGGAAACGGACGGAGGAGAAAAAGAGAGCATAGCTGTGCATAGCTGGAGACGAAGAATTGAGAGGGAAAGGAGGAATCAGAGCATGGTCTTCTTTTTACACTTCTCTCGCTTTCTCTTCAGCCCAACTCCGTCCCTCACCATCATGTATACTGGATGCCCCAGCTTCCTATCCATTCTTAATCATCCCATTATGTCGTAGATTGTTACTTGCATGGAATTTGAATCTTGGCAAAAATATTCAGTTTCTTTACTACTTCATCATTCACACAGTAGAGCTAACAACACAGTAATTAATAATTAAAAATATTCGGAATCAAGTCAGCTCCCCTTACAACTTTTCCTCGTCCTCATCTTCGTCTTCTTGGTGTGTTCATCTTACTCAAATCTTGGAGGATATGGATTTGCATGAAGATTCACTACATTGGTTACTTCATAGTGTATGTATATACATATTATAGGCACGAGCTTCAGTACAGCTACAGTATACACGCTTCCTTTTTTTTCTTACTGGGGGAGAGTTAAGACAATCTTGGGAAGCTCGCAGCAAATTTCAAATTTCAGTTTTGGATACCAGTATACATTTATTTTTAATAATATTACCTATGTATTAATTATTTTGAGATTTATTATGTACCGTAAATCTTCTAACAGAAGGCTTCTCTAGAAATACATTCCAACTCTACAGTACAAATACAAATGGAGAGCCCGCCAGAGCCAGTAGCCAGTAATAGAAGACTCCCCGTACTTTATCCGCTTATTATTTTAAACATTAAATCAAGTCATTAACGTCCGTTCAGCCCTGATTTCTTGATTATTCTTTCAATCTTACGATTAGCTTAGTTTGCAATTTGTCGGAACTAAAAGCATAGGCGTGGGTACTCAGATTTATTTCCAGGGATTTAGTATAAGGAGATACGTTATCTTTTCAGCCCAGCTAGTAGTAGTGGGTAGTAGGTGTTCTTGTAAAATAGGATCTTTCGTGACTGTAGACTGGCAGTGGCAGGGCTGATTGAAATACAGGATGAGCTCATTGCCATGCCAACAACGATACTATACCTAACTACATAATCCAACTCCAACTCCAGTATGGGCTCTAAAACATTAAAGTAGGTACCCACGTTGTGCGTTGGATTTACCCAAGGAAGCATTTGAATATGAATTCAAATATGAGCATGTGTAATTACGGGCCCAAAGCTTTGAAATCTATGGACAAAAGCTCAAGTTCATAATGGAAATTACTCACTGGATACAATACATGTGTAAATATAATAGTAGAATAGCTAACGCCGACTTTTTATGACTTCCTTGTCGGCAACTTTTATGGATGGTGTAGTAAAATAGTTACGTACATGTGGTGTTGAATTATATATTCGATTTTAGCGTCTTTGATTATGTTTTATGATTACTTTACAAGATAGCCCAAGTCATGATTATGATTACAATGACGTATGTTCCTTTTGCTCACAGAGTCGGAGTGAGGGGAAATTGTTTTATTTAATATGAACAACATGTGTGTGTGTTTCTATAGTGTCTATATATTAGGGATATTTTTATTCACTGACCCCATTTATTATCCCTCCCTCTCCCTCCCCGGCTCTCTGAAAAAAAAAATCTTATTAAAATACTGTTTACTGCCGATTGAGCTTGGGGAAATTTAAAGCTCATCTATAAAAGTAGAACCGGAGAATAATGAATAGCTCATTAATAAAAGAGAGTTTAACTAATACAGGTCTGTAGATTCATAGAATACAACTCCATAAAAACTAGGCACAAAACAGACTGCATGTACACTGCACTGTCATATGAATGCGTACGAGTATATACCTATGTTTAATGCATAGGTTATTGTTTTAACGGGAAACATTATGGCTGTGAGCTATACATAGATCCAGTGCAACTCCAATTCCATCCGTTTCCAATTAATAAGGTTGAAATCAAAATTTATGACTGTTTTTAGACAAGTTATTTTCATTATTCCATGTGTATTTTGACTATTTTTATACTATTATTATTATTCTTTATCGTTGACCCAAGGAGGTAGGGAATTGTATTGCGTCAGTCGAGTCTGTCATGTTGCTCTCAGCAATTTCTCTCTGGTTTGACTTTATTCGTTGGAGAAAATGAAAAATAAACTTTGTGCACTGTATGTATGTAGTTGTATGTATAATAGACAAACCTAGAATTCTTGATCACAACACTACAATAAAAATCATCATGATCATACTCTTTGCTATATAAAAGTAAGTGTTCTATCCCATTTTGTCATATTAGTTCTCTACCCTCATGTTTTCACATTGTGTGTAATGCATATTTTCCCCGTTGTATGCACAGAAGAAAGCATTTCCCAAACTCCCTACACACTATACCTGTATTTGCGTGGTGCATACGTAGATAAAAGCTTTCCCAAACATGTAGAAAGCATGTTGCTTGGGACAGAAACTGTCCTTGTGAAGGTATATCAGTACTTTAAATACAGCACAGTGAAATATATATGAACACATCTGTCTATGTAAGCCTCCGTAATGATACATGAGCGATACGGATATGCCTAGTACAGGGATACAATTATAGCTATGACCCTGGTATGGTACGGATACATTGCACAAGTGTACATAAACATAAGCTATAAATACTAAAGGGACTAAAGATAGGGAGGGTGAATTTCCACGAGGAGAGTTATATTCGATTAAAGAGTGATTCATGTGAACAAATATTGTTTCCTAAAATTGATTTGCTGTATGTATAAACCGTGATGGTGGGGATTTGGAAGGCATGCAGTATGTACATATATACTCACAGGGGTAACGAACGATAGTGCTTTCTTTCTACATAGTATAGTGTACTATGCCAATGTAATAGTAATCTGTGTGCTGTGACTATGTACGATTAGGTTTGCATTCTGACTGCCTGCGTTTCGTTTATTCTGGTTCTGGTGTACGGGAAGGAAAGAGTTCTGTGTCGGTGCATAAGGTGATATTGAATGAGTGTTCGAGGCTTGTGTGTGTGTGTGTGTGTGTACATTCATTATTGGAGAGTTATTCCAAATGAAAATGAAAGAGCTCCTCATTCATTCTGTTCCTGCACCGTAAACCGTAACAACGCAGATAGGTATCTGCACACACTCACACAATATCTTACATAATACCCTGTATTATGGATGCACATCCCCCTGTACGTAAGGTTAGTGAGGTACACTTCATTGTGCTGCATAGCGTCCACGTTTTTTTCCTCCTTCTCCTTCTCTCTCATTCTCCCTTATAAATAAATACAGTCCACAACACAAGAGAGCACAGAAGGGAAGGATGGGAGCGATGGAGGAACAATATTGTTTTATGTTTTGTACACGGATTAGGAATCTAACCAAGTACCTACCAAAAGTGTACAGTGCAATGTAAAATAAATACAGAGGAACAGGAATGCAGGGATCCTTCCAGTCATAGTCGGTACAATATTAATCTTGTGATCAACATCAGCTGCAGAGTACATTGGAAATTATTTTTTTTTCTTTTTGGTGTGTGCATGGAACCAACGCAAATAGTAGTAGCAGCAACAGCAGCAGTGTCACTCAATTAATATTTATGTCCAAAGCATTGTTATTTGACTACGTTTTGATACAATGGGGTAGCCACCTACCTCAGGAGGTACATAGTAGGTACATACGTATACATGCATAGACTTTCATGCCGGTGACACTCGGGGCAAAACGTGCTGGGGTCTTGTATTTCATTTCAACACTGCTTGGGTGACTAATTGTATTTACACCGTTTTATTTGTTTAGAGCGATCAGGAAAAAATTCGAAACACGATTATGGGGTACCTGCATAAATATAGTGATCATACTCACTTCTGGTTCTGGTGTTGGTGAGTGATCCTTCGATCACTTTCCTAGTTTTTGGTATTTTCTGTAGTGAAGCAAAGGCGGCGTGGCTTTGATACAGTTTGAATGAGTTACTAGGTGGGTATCTTTGCCTCTTTGCCTGTAATCAGTTATGGAATAGAAGTGGATTCCTTTAGAATATCTGTACATATCTCGTTCCTTCTGTGCTGGGTAGGTAGGTAGGTAGTACGCCCAAGTTCCCGGCTTAATAATACAGTACTGGCGTAATGTAGATAGCTAGTTAAGGTTGTAAGTGTATTTACTCCCAGCTTCTCCACAAAAAAAAGTTGGAAAAGCATTTAGAATTGGAAAGGAGTAAAAAGAGAGAAGGGAACTGGAACTGTGTAAACGTTAAACGTCTTTTTTTTACAGGTCTACTAAGAAAATAGACTACGTGCCAGGGCAGGGTAGGGAGGAGGTAGATATGTGCATAAGCTGCATCTATAGAGAGTCAGAGCTTGTAATATGATAAAAAAAAACTTGAATCTCTTGTTTGGGGTACAGATCCACTCCAAATGGATGTTTGTGCTCTGGGACTGTGTATAGGAGGCTAAGTGCTACAGACCTCTATGAGTCCATTCTGTCGTGTGCATACTTTGTAGTGTGCCTGTGAGGGGGTTCGGGAAGACTAGACAATATAACTCGACATTACGCAAAAGCTCTCTCTGTGCCATTTCAATTTGAAGAAAACTTATTTTTAATTATGTTTCCATGGTGGTACACTGAGGCTAAATAAATGAAAAGATAAGACCCCCAAATTGCTATGCAATTTTTCCCATCAAAGAAGCTTTCAGTTCCCTTTGATCTGCTTCCCAGGAAATGTGAACACGCACAAAGAACCTAATAAAATCTTTGAATTATATTTTATCTCACTAAGCAGGGAATATTAGTTTAGTCTTGACGTCATCCATCCAGCTTATAATGTCGAGCTTGAGAACTATTTTTTTTCTCTTCTTCTTCTTCTTTCTATCTGTCTCCGTACATCTTTCTCTAGGCTTCTTGTCTAGCATTGCAAAATCATTTCTATGATCATACATTACGACTTGCTGCACTACTTCCGAACAGGTCCGTACATACAGCACAATAATATGTAGTACATACTGGCAGCTTTCTCTCCAACTAATATAGTCTTCTTGTCCGTATCATGTCAAAACTATTATGTTAGACAGAGCTAGGTAGGCAGTACAAACCACTATTGATATATATGTAGGTGCCTATATATGTACATGCATTAAATAAATATACAGGATGCGTGGAGGTACGTAAATAAATTTCATACTTTTTCGCATTTTATGTCAGTCTCGATAAACTTAATCATAAAATATTCATGGAATTACAGATACACGCAGATATTTTGTTTGTGTGTAAATACTCACTTATAGTTGACATTCTATATCTATGTACAAGTATGTGTACATTTTTTCTCTTTTCCAATTTCTAGTAGCTCTTCCCTTCCTCCGTTTTTTTTTCTGTTTGTATTTTTTTTCCCCTACTTTACTTTGTTCTCCGTAATTAATGTTGGGTGGAAAATGTAATTTTCTTTGAGGTTCCTCTTTTTTTTAAACCTATTTATTTTTTGCTTCAATGAGGTTTTAACTTTTTTTTTTTTTTTTACTAAATAATTAAATGTTAGTAATCGGTTAAAGCTGTTATGCATGTTTTTTTTAGGCTTCCGTATAGCCTACACGCCTAGTACATAGAGTATTTACACAAGTCTATTTCTCTCTTTCTGATCTTTATCTTAACTTTTACTTGGCGAAAAGCTGGCCATTTTACAGAGTCAACTCTGACTAGTCCACGATATACATATATTTCTCTCTTCTCTCTCCATGCTTTCTATTTCTATCTGAAGACACTGTTGTACAGGGCTGTCCTCGTAACTTACAGTTTTGGGGGAAAAGTTTCTTCACGCTTCCTTCAGTATGTAATTATATAGTATTTAAGGTCTGGAGGGTGGCTTGGCTTGAGGTGATGCACACGGAGGTATGTATGTGTGTGCTGAATAACCACATCTGGAAAAGATAATACTGTACTTTAGCTTTTGAGTTGTTTTTCCTTGAGACTGCTCTGGTCTTGTTTGTTGTTTCATCCATTATATATTTTACCTTTGTAGGTAAATATACGAAGGTAATATACAGCGGAAAATTGCATTTCTTGAATCCTCGTTTTAGCCTTTCGGGTTTCTCTCTCTCTCTCTCTCTCTCTCTCTTTCTCTGTATGTGTATTCATGGTCATAGTTTATAGATACAGCTAGATTTATGTGTGGCAGTTGGTAGAGCTAAAGCTATCACACTGTACTATGAATGGACTCTGCATACTCACTCAGTCAGTGTGTATGGGCTGTGCAAAGTTTGGGAACTTAACTAGGTAGTTGGGAGCTGTAGACATTGTAGTTTGGTTGGGAGCATAAAAACAGTGTATGGGTACATTGCTCACCACATCACACCACAGGAGACTGGAGACTGTATAAACAAATTATGCGTATAGTTTTATGTGCGAGAGAGGTGTAAGTAGGAGAGAGAGAGAGAGAGAGAGATTGTAAGTACTACAAGGTTTTGTGCAGCCACAATTTATCTACATTTATATAATGGAAGCACTATGACTACGTGAATATAATTAAGAGTCGTGATTTATTACTAGCACTTAGGACTGAAATTTAATTTATATCTTAATTGCCGAAGAGAGTACAATAATAATAATTGAAGTATCGATCATACTAGAGCTTGTGTGGAAGCCGTGAGTGTGAGTGTGTGTGTGTGTCTACGTAGATTGTCCATGTCAGGTTGACTATTGTCTGAGCACCTCATTGCAGACGGAGAGAGGGACTATTAGAGATACATCTTTATCATTAATGACTTGTATAGACGTCATATGTACCTACCTACCTACCTACGGCTCGTGGAAGTCGATTTGACAATGGTAATGGTACAGAGGCGCCATGCTTGAGTTAAGCTCAATGTATAGCTTCCAGTCTTTATTACTTTAATTTAAACATTGAATAAATTCCTGTCTTCCTTTCAATCAATTTCAAAACAATAGTTTGTTTAATTTTCTCTCCGTTAGTCCTGAATCTTGACAAGAGTAAGAACAACAAAATCAGGGGGAACAAAGGCAATTTAGGAATTATCAGTGGAATGCTCTCCATCCACAGACGACTCACTCGTCCCGTCCCCTCGCTCACTCCCTCACTCACTGAAGGTAAATCCAGACGTGTGTTCTCCTTTTATCCACACATTTCATGGATTTCAATCCAATGTAATTGTGAATTAAATATTTCCTTTACAACCAACCATCCTGGCACGTTTATTTTTTATATTTCAAATCCCTACATTCTCCGTCCCTATTATAATCCATCATCATCATCATCACTACCATCCTCATCTGCTACTGCTGCAACTGCTACCGCTTCTGTGAATACAGTATATAGGTACCTATGCTACTGTACTATAGTGCGTAGGTTTATTTCTATGAGCGTATACATTAGTCTGCTTCAGACGTCATAAAGAAATCAGAATGAAATATATGTAGATGGGATTACGTCCTTGTCGTTGGATGAGTCAAAGGCGTCTTTTTTTAATTTATTTGAAAGCAAAAAGAGGTATCTTTTTGTTTCACGTTTCACTATGCTTTGTATTTGTATTGAGGTCCCTACTGTACAACTTACTAGTTGGCAGAGCAGAGTGCGGAAATGCGTAGTAATATGGAAAAGTGTTATCCAAGTTCGTCTGGTGATGGGCTGTCTGTGTCAGACAGAGTTCAAATAAACTACATACGTGTACTTATACATATTTACATGACGCACTTTGGTACTAATTGCATACTAATAGTGCAGTAAGATTTGAGGTTTTCTCCATAAGAGCTGACATGCTAGTGCTAGTAGTATTCCATTCAAGTTTTAGAGGCAGTACAGTGTAGGCCATGGGGCCATACAAAGAAGTGGGTAATTTGCATGTGTAAAAACACTGTATGCATTTATGATGGTACTAATAGTTTGTTTAAGGAAATTTGGTTTAGTATTAATGTGCCATCATGGCTGACTTCTAGTCCAGTAATAGTGGTTGCTAGTCGACTAGTGTTTTAAATAGTTGTATATGAATGAATTGTATTTTAAGATTTTTTGATTTTTTTTCTCATGAAGTTTTAGTTTGTATTCACAGTCCACTAGTCCATTCCTATTATCGTTAGTGCCATCAGTACATATGTACATAAATGTGTATGTACATTGTACTTGTATGGCAGTCGTTCAGTCACTGTGTGCTTTTCAATCTAAATATTGATAGTGTTGGAGCTCCGAGTCTATACCTATATACACACACGAATTGTATGGTGTTTATTTGATGGTACAGTTTCATGTATTCATGGGCTTTAGCCTGTGAGTATTTGACAGTAGTTAAAATGCAGTCAAGCCCTGAGTATGATAGATATGTAGGAGTGTCTATAAAAAGTGATATACAAACGCAAAACGCAATCATCATCGCGCACACATTCTTCCCATGTTCGTATGCATGTATGTAACTATGTACGTGGCATGTTTGGCCGGGAAGGAAAGGACAGACAAAAGGGGGACGAAATGAAGAAAGAAGGAAGAAAACTAAACTAACTTTTAATTACTACTTAGGCCATGCAAGCTCTATTCTTTCGGATTTCTAGAACACGACATGCAGTTTAGGAGATTAAAATTTTTTACTGCTCATTTGATCCAAAACTTTTTCATGTCTTTTATGTAGTAGTTAGTCAGTGAGAGGGAGAAGATCGCTTCCGAGCCACACTACAGACACAGAACTGCCGATGTATGTGTGTATATGCCCATGTATGTATGTAGGTAGGTCCATACGTGACATGGAATGAGAACCCTGAGAAATGTACAATACGAATACACGAATAAGAATACGAATAAGTACAGATAGATGTTGAACAGAAGAGAGAGAAGAGAGTTGGAGGCAATTGCTTCTTCTAGAGACCAAGTTTAAGTTTTATAAGTTCCGAGATTCGTAAAGTTAAACGAAAACTAAGTTTTTTCTTGTCTTTTTATATTTTTTTCCAGGGGTCCGATAATTTCAGTGTTGGTGTGGGACTGTCCATTGCCTCTCCTACTCACCATACATCGAGATACATGGCTGATCAAGTAAGCTTCCATGAACTCATTTTCCATATCGAATTTTAGTTTTTTTTCCTCTCTCTCTCTATTTTTCTCCCTTTTTTCGTATGCAACGAGTACATATATCTAACCTACCCAGACTGTATGTATAGTGATAGTTGAAAGTGATAAGGGGATTTGATGTAAAAGAAATATATTTTCTGCATGATTTTACTAGACCGACAAAAAAAATAGTTTAGTCCGATGCTCTTTTGTTTCCCCATGATGTTTTTCTCCATGAATTTCTACTACATTTACGAGGAAGGGAATGAATGTGAGTAATTAAAACTGGAGCTTGTATGTATGTATTTAATGTTTGTTGGTTTGTTGTTGGCTTATAATTAGAATAGAGTAGTTGAATATTATGGAGGAAGGAGAAGACGAAGAAGAGGAAAAGTTATTACACAAAGGGAAATAAGTTTGAATTCGAATTCGTGAAGCGACAGTACAACTTGATTCTAATTGGATTCAATGTACTGATTTTGTTTTAATCTTTTAAACCAATAAAATACTCATTCACGGAATCACTCAAAGTGCTTCTGGCGGCTTTGCTTTTCTTTTTTTTTCTTTTTTTTCTTTTCGTTTCCTCTTTTATTTATTTACGTTTGGATGAAAACATACAAACTCAGCAAAAATATTGACTATTGTACTGCTTGTACTTCATTTGTATGAAGTTTCTCATTGCAGTCCAGATAAAAGAAATATATTACCTTTCTACTTTTTGTATTGGCTGGCAATCGAGATCGACTTCTCAGTTCTAGATTCTCCATCGAGATTTCTCATGTTTGCTCCAGGGGAAAGCCGTTTCCTACAAATGTCGTGTGCTCTCTTCCCTCTCTCTCTCTTCCGAGATTTCCTTCTCTCTCCCTCTGCCACCAACCAACTCCTGTAAAGCCTTCTCTCCTTTATTCCATTACGATGCGATGCTCTCAATGCTCTGAGGCTGAATAACATTAAACTACCCTTGAAAACGTTACAGCAGTCAAATTAAAATTTGAGTTACCATATTAATCACAACTCTTGCTACTATTTTCATAAATCGTATACATTTTTAATATAACTTTCCGTATACTTTGGTAGTAGTAAAGGAAGCCTGCCATGAACTTTCGTTAGAAAACAGTGTTTCTCCTTTTAAAATAAAATCGATAGAGGCACACATCACAAGAAATGTGTGCCAAACTTTTACCCACTTATTGGGTCTTAGTAGGTAGGTACTTTACTTACATAGTTTAGAGCTGAGTTGAGGCAGACCTAGTACTAGTAGCTAGTTCCCTTAGAGTGATTACAATTACCTTTTTTAAAGGAAAGTGCGAGCTAATATGATCGAATGATGTTGAAAAAAAATACATTATAAATTATTATCTAACAATATGCAAGAGACTGAGCGCCATAATTACCCTACAATGATTATTTCCTCCAGCTTGATTGGTTTTTTAAATGTACTTTGTTACTAATAGTGCAGTTGTTGCTTAGTACAGGGAAATCTTTTTTACATGTTGATGTAGCTATTTAGACGCTTGTGTATATCACAAGGAGGGAAGGAAGGAAGGACAGGCTGATGATAATGATGCTGAGTAGACGAAAATGAAACACTGTCGACTGAGGAGGAAATTACCCGCCTATTTGCATGATTTGATAATGAACTTAAAAGTCTGGGAGTGGAATATCATCTGTAGGATAGGAGCAAGGAAGGAACATCAAGTGAGTGCAGAGCCTATAACATTACGGTGTAATGTAACAACACAAGGGTTGTAGCTGTCGTCAGCGTTCGCGTCAACGATGCGCTCTGGGATGTACTTACATACATAATAGTGCACAGGCCTCTCTCTCTCTCTTTCCATTGCGTTTTACTTCCTCGAACTGAGTTGTACCTCCTGCATAATTACATGACATGAACATCAAACATTAACTCTACTCAAGATTCGCTTCATGGATGCGTCAAATTGTGTGATTGCAATAATTTTCCGCTGTTCTAAGCTCCGTTATAGACTCTAATCACACAAACACAACCAAGAATTTATTAGAGACGGAGAGATGTAGATAACGATGGCTCTGTACTATGCATGCATGGGTTTGTAGCTAGAGTCCCAAACGAGCCCCGTAAACTCCCTGTCAAGGTGTATTAGAAAAGGGCAATAATTTTTGCTGATGTTACAACTAATAATACTCATAATTCATCTTTGAAATCTTTAATTTGAATCGGTGCCTTGTCTTCCATGGAAAGTTCAATCATCCTACGGTTAGTAGCTAGTTGCCAGTATTAAATATTTGTAGGTACATAATTAGGAAATAATGTTTCTGTAATAAGTCAAGTACCTACACTACACTGTACATGCATCTCTCTCTCTATCTATAGGCTAATTCAAGGTATATGTAATTATGCTAGCAAATTAGAATTGTATTAATGTCAATTTGTATGATTACATGTAGGAGCTCCATGTGTTTATTGCTGTGCAGATAGAGAGTTGATTGCATACGTTCCATTTGCATGCCTTATTCTCTTTACTTACACTTACTTATAAGTGAATTATCAGGAGATTTATCAGGAGAAGGAGAAAGGAGCCTTTGGGTTTCTCTGAGGCGCTATCCACGCCTGTCCCAACATTTGTTTTGCTTTTGCTTTGTTTCCAACAAAGCTTTGTGCCTTACTGTATACAGGTGTATACCACTACGGAGAAATGTGCACTATAGGGACATGATTGACGTACTTTCCTTTCCCAGTACGATTGCATTAGGGAGTTAATTTATCCATATATACATATCTAAATACATATACTTCCATAGGATAGGCGTGTAGGTGTGATGAATATAGGGTAGCTGTAATGCCGTCGATAAAACCTTAACAAAGCACAGGTGTAAAGGTGAGAGTGTATATGAGACTATAGAGTGTAATCAGAGCATGAAGCTCCAAGAAATATTCTTTAAATATTTCTCTATGTCAAGTCAGAGTAAATTTACCATGGGGAAAATGGTCTTTGATTGGTTGGTTAATCAATTATCCAGTGTTGACTGATGGCTGGGTGCAAGCTAGCAATTATTCTAAATGAGGATTGTAATTGCTTATTTGAGAGATAACATTACTATTTGTATTATTTGTTCTATTTAGCACACCAAAATATCTCTGCGTTTAAGGGAAATATGAGAATCCCGTTCCTATCCTACAACAGCAACCACGCGAACGCAGCCAGAGTTCCTTTGCCTTCCTTTAACCGTTTAAATTAATTAGATCCACCTCTCCCAGTCCCCAGTCCTAGTTCCATGCATACCTATATAGTAATTAGTTGTAGATACTTGCGTTCAATTTTTACCTTTATGTTATACAATCTAAACCACTGTGATCCAAGATAGATGGTTTACTACCCTAGAGTATGATCTACCTCTGACTATAGTAATAGCTATAATAGTAATAGTAGTCATTGAGTATAATTATTTTTAGTTGTAAGTACAGTAAACATAGTATTCAGGAAGTACAGAGATAAAAATTAAGTCTTAGTCTGGGGAGTATGAGTTAGTATGCAAGAAACTGGAGTGGTTTTAAAAATAATTTTATAAATTGTAAGAATAAGGACTGATTGTGATTATGAGCATGGCATAGTATGATAAATTGAAAGTTGAGTACTAATTTCCTGTCTTTCTATTACTTACAGACTTTTCACACTCCTAACTTTGGAGATGAAGAATTCGACATCCCACCAATAGCTCTTCCGCATGGTGGGGATAATTCACACGGCCAAGGCAATATGCAATACACGGTAAGTACCTATTTGGTTTGTAGTTTTCCTTTTACTACTTCAATCGAAGCTCCAATTAATTAATTACTTAATTAGGTAATTTCATAACTCCCCCTTCTCATCTCGAGTAAGGCACAGGAGTAAATGGACAGGGTCAGCTTGAGTCTCAAGCTTCACCACGACATTATTGTTCATCCTCACACTCCCAGTCGTGTCCCGTTGTTGTTGCATTTAAAGGGTTTCTGGTTTCTACTCTGTTTTATCTGTACATACATACCGGTAGATAAACAGTAGATAAATAACAAGTGGATAGAGGCAGCAATCCTTTTGCTGTGTAGGTTTGTATTTCTGTGAAAGTGTACTGTAGGACCGAGTAGTAATTATACGTCCGTTGCAAGTAAGTTGGGTTTGTCCAAGTTCATTTCATTGTGTTGCATGGTTTCTAGTTTCTAATAGAAGTAGGGGGGGGCATGGCTCTGCTCTATACATGGCCTCATATATATTGGTTGTTTTTCTGTGTGCGTCATTCATCAGACTGCGCATTGGCTGGGGATCTGCATATATTCCTTTTTTGAAGTCCAGGGATGAGATTTTTTCGCGTGTAAATATTTTGTAGAAATTCTAGGAGATCTCAAACAGTTTTCGTTTTAGTTTGTCCGGGCGTGAAGTGGAAAAGTAAAAAAAAAAAAACAGGCAGCACACACACACAAACGTACACGGAAACTGAGAAATAAGAAGAATAAGAAGAGAGCGAGGGAGAAAAGAAGAACATGTGGGTTGAAAGAGTGAATTCTCTGTTCGCTTGGCAGGTTGCATGCCAATTCAATTCATTAGGAGGGATTTTTATGTCTCCATCTCATCTTGCGATGGAGTAATGGAATGTGATCCTTAATCATTAATTACGACGGCAGAGTAAAAAAGGGGAAAAAAGCTCTACTAACTACTTTGCTGATGGTAATGACTCGACTATACAGAGTTTTGCGTGAGTGAAAGAGTGAGTTTGGTGCACTCATACGGACTGGGCTGTATTCAGAGGGACATACACATGGAAGAAGGGAACAACGTTCCCTGCACTCATCCGGGGCATCTATCCATCCATCTATCTATCTATCCATCTCTCCCCGTTATCAAATATACCTCTGGTGTTTGTTCTATGGATGTTTGTCCTAACTATAAAAGTGTAAGTCGAAAGGGGAGAGGAAGAAATGGTCTGTCGATGAGCGTAACACTGTCACTTGAAATGTAACCAAGTTCTGACTAGTGAGATAGTCTTTGGGTAGTATTTCCTTGTACCTTCCTTGTTGTACATATAACCCATCCACATCTACACTATACTATAGCACACACATACATACACACAACCAATGAACGGTTTGATGAAAATGGAAGAAAGGGGGGACAGAGTGAGAGAGGGAAATATCTGGGTACAAGGAAAGTATAGAGGTACGTACCTAGGTACATATGTAGACTTAGACTTCCCCAGTACCAGTATTTGGATAGATCGAGATGGATAGATGTATGGGTAGATAGGGTAAGAAGAGAAGGAGACGAAGAAGAGGAAAAAAAGAGAGAGAAAAAGACCTAAGGAAAACTTAAAAATTAAAGTTGCTAAAAATTTCCTAGAGACGTGAAGAGAAAAAAAGTGGTCGAGTCCCAAGAGTGTGAAAACTTTCGATTTGAATTGTAAATGACTGTTTGGGAATTTTCTTCGACACCTTCTTTTCGTGGCTCTTTTTTCCCCTTTTAGTTATTCTTTGTTATCCTTTACAGAGACAGAAGGAGTAGAAAAAAAAGGAGGTGTGTCCTATGGATGCGAACATCCAACTACGTCAAAGTCTCTTAGTTTATGTCCTTTATTTATATGCAAAAAATGTTGGGCCAAAATGAAACTTTACTGGGGATGCTCTGACTGAGTATGTGTATGTGTCTGTCTCACTCTCAGTGTCTTCATAAATACTCTCCCAACACCAACACGAACACACCGACCAACCAGCCCACGCGGCCTCTTTCATTTCTTTAACCTAATGCATGTCATCCGACAACGACTCACTTCCACCAAGAAACTATTGGCTCCCGTTATAACTTTAACCATTACTTTACGTTAGAACTTTGTCAGCCATAGCCTCTCTCTTTCTCTCTCTCTCTCTCTCTCTATCACTCCAAACACCTACGTCCATTTACCTAGGGATGCCTCTGGACGTCCCCGTACCTATATGTCTTTGTAATCAACGCGGAATTGTATTATGCTTTCTTTTAACGCCTCTGCACCGGAGCTTCAACCCCCGCACTGGAACAACCGCCAAAAGTCAGTCAGTAGCCAGTCTTTAGGTGTGGGGGCTTCTGGAGAAAGTAAGAGTGACGCCTGCAGTAGTTGACTGGACAGTATTCACTATTTGCCTATGCCTATCTACAGAATCAGAAGGTCATAAACTCGTGTATTTCCTACAGCTGGGGGCCCTCTTAATATGAATGTATCTCATTAGCTTCCAGTCTCAAATGTTAATGTGATGCATCTACTATACTCTTGCTATTTTAGCTCTATCATTCATAATAAGCCCATGGTTCAAAGTCATTCATTTGCAGGTAGAAATAGAGAAGATAGACGGTAGAACGACAGATAGTTAGAATATTGCCATTTCTTATAGCATTGAAACATTATTTGATCGCTTCTGGGTCCCCTTTGCTTTGTGAGTGCGTTACATACGTTTTTACTACTCTTCTGTACCGTTTTCCGAAGCCTATCTACTGTCTGTATAGTCTGTACATACCTGTCTGTTGTATGTATTGCTGTGTCCAAAGTGACCTGACCATGCCAGCAGCCCCATCTTAGCTCGACAGGCACTGAGTAAATGTA
>JAQFZC010002846.1:0-21093 GCA_034695205.1 Dicyrtoma fusca
TTTGAAATGTGTTATTTACTAGTTTTGTCACATAATGATATTTTCCATTATGTGGACTTGGGACAAATTGCATTTACGCAGACGATATTTTCAAACAGATTTTTCTGTAACTACAGATCGCCACAGTTTACCCTTCCGGTTTGTAGAGCAGTAAAATGTATTACCTGCATTGTACGAAGCTAGTAGTATTAGTAACCGGCAATGTTGTTTACAGTGCTTGATAGTATGTAGAAGTATGTTTGCTTGTATAGACAGTGGTTATCACGCAAATAACAGTCTTGGTACACCCTTTGATGAATGTGTGCAAGTTTTAGGCACTGAAGTGGCCCGGGAGCACCCTGACTAGTAAATTAAATGTTAAATTTTCCTATATATATAATTTTATTTTATCGTTAAGTTCAAACTTGGATAAATTCAATTCCTTTTAAACATTTTGCCTTTTAAATGCACTTTTCATACAAGTAACACGTTAATATAGCTTTGCTATACTTAGTTTGTATAATGAAAGGCCTGGAAGTTGCAATTGGGAAAGATGTGAGTACAAGGAGCTGTTAAATTAGTCTTTATAATTATTGTTACAATACGAATCAGTTGGAAATGGAATGGAATGATGGAAATCAATGTACAATTAACTCCAACTGATCCCTTTTACCTTCCATAATATCTCTCTCTGTCCTAAGCACACACTCACTCTCATGAAGGGAGCTCCTTTTCCTCAGAACTCGCACTCATCAGACTATTTACAATCCACCAACTGCTCCGCTCCTTCCCCACACACACTACCTCTCGTTTCTGTTTCAATTTCAGTGCTTACAAGGCAAAAGAAGAAGGCATATGAACAAGGATGAACATGAGAAATGAGAAACCCCGACCAGGCCAAAAAATAGACGATCGTTGCTTTTGATACTTACTTTGGTACACTTCCGTTCCTATCACCCACATCCCTCACTCCCGCCCTGCACCCACTTCCGATCTGACCTCAGCAAATTCTACAATCCTACTACTCCCTTTCTCCAACCCAAACCCTCTTGTGCTCAAAATAATAATGCCAGTGCAGAACTGCAGAATCTCAGAACCCACTCCTCTCCCATGCCATGTCAACAACCAAAGCCCTTTTGCTTTGTGACATGCACATGGTCTCGACTATAAGGATAATACAGTCATAATTATAAAAGTCTGGATTTTCCAGAATTACCTGCTCATGCCTTGTTTCCATTACGGATGACACACCACTGAATTTCGTATTCCAGGTTATTCATTGTAAATCTTATCTTTTAGCTTAGAAAGTTTGTCAAATTAGAAAATGAAATTGCCAAGATGGGAACTGGGAATCGCAGTTACTGACCCTTAGTAATTATTGCACCTACTCCTGGGATATTGGCTGGGACTCAGCCTCAATTTATTCACATTTTTAATCTCATTTCATTTTCTTACATGTACGCAAAAATTTGCAATCCTCCCTGCGCAATTTACTATTTACACTGGTATATGGTAGCAAATTTTGAAACGTACACATGACTTAGCATTCTACGCATACATGCATTTAGAGATTCCAGGGGAGGATTTGCGATGTTAAAGTCACTTGAGTCCAGCTAAAATGACTGATAGTTCAGCAGCAGCAGCATGATGGAGACCAATAACCTTAAAAGTTTTGGCTGGAATTTATCTTTAAACTGGGAACAAAGTAAATGAGATCGCATGTTAGGGGTAATGATATCTGTGGAAGGTACTGTGCGACTTTCCGTAGGCAGGGACGAGCTGTAATTAATGCTCTCAATCGTTCTTATGACGACATGATTGCAGCCTGGCCACGGTACCAATACGAATGCTTGAATGAAATACATAAAGTAATTCGTTGAGAAAAGAATCAGAAAAACCTATTAATATGCAGTGGGAAAAACACGTCTATTATTTGAGAAGGTTGAAGAAATGAGTCTGATTCACACTCACACCCTCCTCCGTCGTCCGATTGAAAATAAATTGATAGTTTTCCTTTTGCACGTGGATGAGATGGACATTTATCAATCCGTATTATGTGTCGTTGTATGGAGTGGCGTGTTTGCACTGGGAGGCTATTGTGGCCCGTCCAGCCTAATGCCGATGAGACCTGCATGTGTGCTCTGTCACATGTCAACTCTCTTAAATGCGGTTCTGAGTAATGACTGGCGCAGGGAGAAAGAAAAGCTTTTCTTGGCATTGTCTGTACATCTATCAACTCTAAATGAATACGTAGATCAGATGCAGGTTAAAATTACAACATTGAAATATTATATTATTGCCGGGAGCCTAGACTTTTAGACACTATTTGAGTTTAGACTTGGAAGAGACATGTGGGTATGAGTAGACTCTGAGGATTTGTGAGGGAAGTGAGTCAAAGAACATCATCATACACGAACCGAAGATCGCTCTGTATCTGTAACTATATGTATCTATTCTGAGAAGGAGTGGAATCTATTCATCATGAAAAAGCAGTGAGGAACGTTCGTTTCATTTCATTCATGGATTCACGTTCTCTTTCTATTGGCATTATATCGTTTCGTATCGTTCTGGGGTTTCTTTTCTTCCATCTGTCTCGTCTCTTGAAATCTATTATTCCTCGCACTCTGCACCTGACCATCTGCTGTCTCGCTGCCTTTCTCGTTATCATCCTTTAACCTGACTGGCCGTGTTTCATTCTATTTCCAATATTTCCATTATTATTCCCGTTTCATGCTCACAGAAGATACGTCTGTAGATACAACTACGGTGCATACATACCTACCTGTATGCGTTGCCTCCGTATATCTCGGACTGACCCTATAAGCTCATCCGCGTGTAGTGTGTAATGTAATGTCAGTAAATCCTGTTATTGCTTTGCATTTTATTTTTATGGTATCTTGGTGTATTCATCATTTCACAGGTATACATTGTTACGCTCTCTGATTATGTACCATTACAACTTGTTTATGTTTTTATGCTCGTTTTTTACAACTTTGCGTTGCCTATACGCTCCATTCATTTAGATGTGCGTACCTATGTATGTGAAGTGGGCAGAAGTCAAGGGAGAAAAATGTTAATTTTAATTCAAGCACTATTACAGATTACAGCGCAGCGTGGATTTAATAAAATGAATCAATTTTCTCCCACTAACTAAGCCCATACGCAAAATTGAATGAGAGAAGTTACAGCTTTTTTTGCCATCATGAAGTTTAGCCATTAGTTATTATTTTTTCAGATTTTTGCTCATAAAAAGTTTGTAAATTAAAAGTGGCTTCAAATATTACACCTCATTAGCATTGTAATGGTATTAATGAGGGTCTAGCTTAAGTACTATGTATATAGTTTATGCACATTAGAGGTGACATAGAATTAAAATAAACTGGACACGATGCCTTTGTGTTTAAGTAGCGAAAAATCGAAATACTATTGCACATAATTATTATTAAGAGTTATTTTGTATTGTCCATCCCGTAAGTGCTTTGAATTGACTTTTTTTTTATCATCTGTAAACCGTTTTTTATTCTATAACTACATAGGTAGGTTAATGTTGGTACAGTACAGGTTGTACAGTGGCGTAGATGCCACTGTTTTCTACAGAATTTAGAATTTCAAATACATGTACACCTACCTTCAACCTTCTTTGTAATTCTAACACACTATTTTAATTGTACTTCTTAAACTCAATAGATTTCGGTTTGGTCCCCTTGACTGGCAAGCAAAACATTAAAGTCGTCGACTAGCATCAGTACGGATCCGAACCTAATATTCTTGTACTGTACAATTGATTCGTATTTTAATAATCTCGAAACAATTTTAGAAGTTTTATAAGTTATTTGGCACATTTTTAATTAAAATGTTCACTCTGATTACACTATGACAGGCTTCTGTATACTCAGAGATTAGAGGTTCATTGTGGTTTGCACTGAGATTATACTTTATTTCAGTTTTGCTACTGCACAATCGCTGTTCGTTATTTCAATTCATTATTTTATTTGAATTATTATTATCCACAGTATTATGTATGGTGGGTACACAATATACTGATAGAAGACGCTCCAAAATCTTGTTTAGCCTCATTTGGCTAAATTTATTCCTCCTTCTGTTGAATCTACTGAGCTGCTCTTGAGTTTATCTTAATTTTCCTTTCAATTTCGTTTGGGCAATGAAAATTTATTGGCTATTAGAGAAAATCTTTACTACTTTGCTACTGTGTGTATAATTGTAGTAGCCCAGCTCTAGATGCTTCGCACACATAGACTGTTATCTCTTACTACTTTAGAAATTAGGATTAACTCTTGTTTGTTACTTTTGCTATTTGTTAGCATCATTTGAAAGTAAGGAGTGTAAGGGATGATATTTTATAGTACCTTTTAAATTAAACTTGTGAAGCGCATAAATCAAAATAAAATTTAATTACAATTGTAGTGGCTATTAAATTCCCGATAGACTTTTGGTAGAACTTACAACTAAATCTTACTCCTTTTCCAAATATTTCCCCAAATACTGAAAATATATTAAGAAACTTAATCAGTGCGGTCAGTAAATCGATTACACACAAACTATCAAGCTTTATCTCATAGTAATTCTCGTAGTAATATCGTTACTGATGATGCAATATAGCAGGTCCCCAAATCTTAAACGCAAAGTGGCCGGTCTTCATTTTATTAATACCACATATGTAAACCGCGCCGGCAGCACATCAAAACCGCATCAAAAAACATGCTTTGCACATTTTGAACTGTGTAAAAGTACATTTTGCCCCTTGCCAGTGCAACTTCGCTGATTGTATGTATCTTCAACCTGGTATTAATAAATTGTGCCCCAATGCAGTTTGTATCAATTTCAAACCTGAAAAATTATAGTTTTTAAAACGTGCATGTTTATGTTTTACATGCGGCTTGGAAGCGTTGCCTGGTATTGTTGAACTGAGTATTAGTAATGTAACGTCAGACTGATAAAATGGAGACTGGCCATGTGTTTATTGGAGATTGGCCACTTTGCTGTAAGAAAATTTTAAGATCGGCCATACGGCTGTAGAATCAGAATTCTCTCATCAAATATTGGAAAGTATTTTTAATTATATAATTGCTAAAACACGAATTAATTGTTTTCCCATTGGAAGTGATAAACTACTTCAAAACTTCCGTATTCGACACAATCGAGTTTCCGCATATTGACTGTGTCGAAGCAATGTGTCCCAAGTACCTACATGCAATGTGTCCCAAGCACACCAAATGCTTAATTGTAATGTGCCCCAAGTCCACACTAAAACAAATGGATCCTTGGATGGACTTGAGACATATTGCTTCTACGCAGACGATATATATACTCTTATTCCTGTACATAGTCAATGATTATCGCTAAATATGTATACGAGATTGCTGTAGTTTAAATAATTTATGAAAATTAGAGAGCTTTCTGGCACTCAAGTTGCACACTCAGAATTTATACTCCAAAAGTTCGACATCTATTGGTTAGCTTGGAAACTTTAAAACTGACTCGTGAGAATAAATGCTTGGATTTGGATCAAATCTGTACTTGTGTACTTTTTTTTAAATTAAAATATTCGCTAGTAACAATACATAAAACAAACCATGAATAGAATCTTTATTAGTTATTAGGTATTTACATATTTATTAAATCTAAACAGTATTAGGTATTCCATGTTTTTTAAAAATACGAAGCATGTTCCTTGCGCATTTGGCGAACAGTAATAAACGAATTTTTCGAAAAGTGAGTGAAAAGTTTGAGATGAGACAGATTTAAATCAAGCCTATTTTGCAAAATAGAATTAGCTATTTGTGTAAACACATCCAAATTGAAGTACATTTGTTTCTTCTATTTACAATTTTTTCATTACATCGTAAACAACCTCTAACTAGGGAAATACAGAGGCGTATAAGGATGCATCACTTATGTATAGCGTACCATGATAATGAAACTTCAGGATACATTTTTGGCATCATTCGTTGGGGAAGACTCTTGTTAATGGACAACATATGTATATTGAAAATATTAACTCTGTTTTGTTTTGTTATTAAAGTTCGTATTTCTTTCAAAAGGGTTAAGTAAAGCCTACATGTGATGAGTTTTACAATTTTTAGCTTTATGTTTAGAACTTCGAGTTAAAGAATGGAATGTTCACATAGATAATGTTGCATGTAAACCTTCTCGAAGAATCTTAATGCTAAGGAAAATGATACAATATGGATTTTGCACTAGTGAAATAGTACTAGCTTACTCGTCCTTCATTCTTCCAATTTTTGAATATTGTTGTGTGGTCAGGGGGCCCTCTCTGCCTGACTATCTAAGTAATAAATTGGTTGTGTTGTTGTGTAGAAAAAAGATGTCCAGCTATAATATTACATCATAAAATTAGTGAAGACAATTAGTATAACAATGCTTGCAGCAAACTAAATATGATCCCCTTAAATGTCCGAAGAAAACAATTATTGATCGACTTTGGGAAATCACTGAATGTAACGCCCAGGTTCATTAGGTAGGCCTATGGACATGAATATATGCGTGCATAAACATTTCTGCCGCAGGGCTGGCATATTCCCGAAAAAGATCATTAAGGTCAAGTCCAATCCGAAAAGGTCACGTGGATTAAAAACCCCAACGAACATTAAAAATTTGCATGCTAAACCCCATAAGAAAAACTCATTTTCGTTGTTCGAGACAAAAACAAATAAACGAAATGTCACACCCTCTCACCCCATCTTGACCTTTGTACATCATACAACGGCCCAGTCCTTAGAGGTCGTTCATTTATTACCTCGAAAACCGTGTGGGGCGAGTCGTACATACATATATTACGCCACGCTCCGTAAGACACGCTATACCCTACTATTATACTCAGGAACTACCCATATGTTACCTCGCAAACCGTCTGGGGACAAATCATACATTGCTTCAAAAAATAACTGAGGGCGAGTCATATATTACCTCGCAAACCCTCTGGGGCGAGTCAAATGTTATCTCACAAACCGACTGCGGAGAGTCATTTATTTATTACGTCTCACTGCGTAAGTCGCACTATAACGTATGTTTATCCGTAGCGGCCATTCAAATATACCTCTCAAATCATATGGGGGCGAGGGTTCACGGTAACGACTTTAATTTACCGTTTATTATAGCTGTAAGTAAGCAGAGGTTAACTGAAAATTTATAATCTCCCACAAGAGTAAAAAATATAATGGACACACACGTATGTATAATTGTATATTGTTCAAGTGTAATTATTCTATTATTGCATTTCCAATTCACAATCTAACTCCTCACAATTCTTTTCCTGGTTTTGTAATCAGCGAAAGCAGTAAAACAGTTTTTGTAAACGATCATGCCGAAGTCTCTTTCCTGCGTCCGTTCGAACCAATCCATACATAGAGAACTACCTTTAGGTGGATGTTTTTACAACGTAATATTTGATTTTTTATATTAATTATGACAGTTTATTACATACAAGGATCTTTTCTCCCAAATTAATTAACAAAGAACTTTCAGTTTGTTATTAAATGGCAAAAATTAGATTAATCGGAAAATAAAAATATGGACAACAAGTCTTAGTATACATAGTATATATGTACATAGTATATAGTAGATGTGAATAAGCTTCCGGAACCGGAACAGGACTCGGTTCCGGGTA
The DNA here is from genome assembly GCA_034695205.1 of Dicyrtoma fusca. Lineage (NCBI taxonomy): Eukaryota > Metazoa > Arthropoda > Collembola > Symphypleona > Dicyrtomidae > Dicyrtoma > Dicyrtoma fusca. The sequence continues at coordinate 7,628 of JAQFZC010002846.1, forward strand.
ATCTTCAAAGAACCGGAACGGAAATTCGGCTCTTTGAGATTAGGATTTTCGGTAAAACCTACGGGGTAGTAACGCATCCATTGAAAGGTAGTTCTCTACGAACGTATTTATTCGAACGGTTGCACGATCGTGATCGTAAAAAAATTGTCAATACTGCTTTAGCGGATTACGAGACCAGGAAACGAATAATTGTGACAAGTCAGACTATGAATTGGAAATGCAACAGTAGAATAATTACATCTGAATAACCTACAAGTGCGTCCTTTCTATCTTTTTATACTTGTGGGACGAGATTTATAAATTTTCTGTCAGCTTGTGCTTACGTACAGCTATAATAAAGTATAAATTAAAGTTTGTGTATTAGCAATTAATTAACAAAGAATAAAGTTCATAGTTTGCTCAGTAATAGGTTTAAAGTGTATTAAAAGTGCTTATTTGGACTTATTTCATTGATAAATACGTAAGCAACATTTAATTTACTTTTTACCACTTTATACCACTTTTTGCCAAATAAGTACATGTTACTTACCACCGTTTTGCCCCCTTTTTACCACCTTCTTACCACCCTGGTATTTACCATGGGCGAACCCTGTTTTTGAACAATGTATCCGATTTGTGATCAGTAAGCTAATTGTAATAATAGAGAAAGCGATGCAAAATGGCATATATGTAAACCATAAAAATCTAGTGAAGTTTGACAAAGTTATATTCTAATCGGCCCAAATTATCATTACAGGTATACACTACAACGGCCAAAATAACACAATTATAACTGTAAAACCCCTGCCACAAGTATTTTTAATATTTGGAGGCAAAACCAGAAAACGTGTTAGCTATCTCCAAAAAATTTCATTTGGGGTCAAAGGTCACTTGCGATGGTAGAAGCAACTAAATGATTGAAGTCGTGCATGATCGCAATAACTTCCATTGATTTGTTTCGAAAAAGCTGTCTTCGCCTATTTTTGCTTTGACCTTCACAAAAAATTATCTGTGTTATCCTGAACCTTAGATAGTTTAGTCTATTTGTTCTATTAAAGGTCAATGTAGACAGTTTTATAAATAAATTTAGTCGAACTTGAAGGAAAATATTTTTTGAATAAATTAATGGAAATTATTATGAATACGCACCATCCAACTCGTTCACTTGTTTCGACCTTCGAAAGCAACCTTGCAACCCCAGAAACTGTTTTGGAGATAGCTAATACGTTTTCTGATTTTGTCTCACTTCATACTTTTATATTGAAGGATTTTACAGCTACAAGTTTGAAGCTTTTTATGTTAGTCATATCTTGTATCCTATGCCTGTAGTGCTAATTTTGGGCGATTCCGGGAGATGGGCAACAACTTTGTCAAGCCTTATCAGAGTTTCATCCTTCACGTATGCCATAAATTTGAATCGCATTCTCTATTAAATTTAGCTTACTAGTCTAAAATCGGATGCATGGTTCAAAAGTTATTAAAACATCGCATTATGTAACTACGTGATGGAAAACGATTCAGATAATAAGACTGGCGCAACCTCGTGGGAGCAATCCCTTGGCGGCCGCTCCTGGATGACTGTGTAGCTAAGAGATTATGCATATGTATGAAGCTAACGATTTCGACCACATTAGCTAATGTGAGCATTAAAACAAAATGAAACGAAAATCAAAAAATAATATTTGCAAAACATTCGTAATATGAAAGGAGACATGCATTTGAGAGAATCCGACTCACACCTTCGCCTCTTTGACTGACAACGAGAGACGGCTGAACAAACAGAAGCCAGCAATACCGCCTTTTACACAAATAGAAAGCAGTAACTTCTTACATGACAATTCTTTCATCATTCCCTCTTTGGCATGATTTTGTGATGAATCCAGCTTTGAATTGAAAATAATTCAAGTGTTTCAGTTTCTCCCTTGCAACTTAAATCGAATTAAATCCTGTCAGCTTTTGAGACGTAGGTATAACGATTGATTTTATTTATTTATTGCCATGTTGTTACGTTGTACAACACAAATATGACAGTAACAATGAAATTAGTTACATATTTTAAAACTAACTGCTTTCTTCCAGGCAGTATTTTAGTTGGTGAAGTTAAGTTCAGTCGACCCTGTCTTAATCGTCAAGACTCTTCAACGATGATGCATAACCGGTAGTATTCGGCCAGATTGTCTTTTACTCTTACATATTTGTTTTTAAACAGATCAGCTGCAAGTTGACTTAACCTACCACACTAAGCTACTACAACTAATACTTAAAAACGACGTTGAAACTGTCGTGTGCAACAACAAGAATTACACATTTAAAACAACACAACGGTGGACGTAGTTCACAAACTACAACGCTGGAGATTTATTGACTTTTCTGATTCTATTGAATGAATTTCAAACACGTGTGTTATTAATCGGCTTTTTAGATTCTACTCAAATTATTTAAGGGTCCAAGCCCGTGGATCTCTTAAATACTTTGTTGGAAATTTATGATGAGCCTCCTTCAAGCTTCTTCCTCAAGGACTCCGGCATGCCTGGTGGTGGTGGACGTGGGAGTGCAAGTGTAACTTTAACAGCGTCGTAGATGAACCATTGAAGAGCAGTAAGAGTACCAATCATGATAATCCTGGCAGTAAGACCCTTCCACATAGCAGCGAATCCGAGGTCCTTCACGACTGAACCCACGGTACTTCCCTTGGCTTGATTCAATTTGGAGACGACAGTGTCAGCTGGATGCGAAACAATAGCGCAGAAAACTCCAGCAATGTAACCGGCAGTGAATGTGACAATCAATTGTTCTCCCTTGGTGCACTCCTCACGTGGCTTGGGTACAACGTTCCTGTGAAGTTAAAATTGCCAATGTCATAATTACAAAAATTACAAAATGCAAACGCCGAACACTTCATGAATATTTTAACCAAATAAGCACATACACATATTCCTGTATATAATACACATAACAGCCGACAACTATTTTCACATTTAATTGCTACCATAATAATCTACTATATAAAAGTCACTGATGTATAATTAATATTGTAAAATTGTAATACAATTGACATTAACTGTAATTTCATCGGCTTTCGAAATACTTTTTTGCATGAAGCTGCGTGTTTGTTAATTTAAAATACGATTCAAATGTTTTTGTCCAAGATTTTCCTTTCTCCGAATAGTGGTTTTTTAAAAATATAATTTGTAAAGAGAACGGGATTTTCTAGCTTACATGCATACAAATTGTGCTTGATTATATAAAATTCGTAAACCACCTCTGCTTTTAAACATCACTATCAAAATTTGCAGTATTATGCTATTTAATGCTATGCTACAAAAAAACAGTACTAGCTAATCTGTAGCTGTATCCCATACGTATTTACAGGATTTATGAAAAATCAACGTATTGCAAAAATTTAAATGTATGTATAATTAAATTCTGCCGATAATATCTGCTGACAACCTTCCCCCTTGTACACTACAATAATAAAAACTTACTTGTAAAGCAATTCAACGGTCCTTTCGAAGCAAGCAAACTTCATCATAGTGTATGGAATTTGCCTCATCCAAAGAGGTACTAGTGACTTGTAGAATCCATTAAGTCCTTCCTGTTGGTAAATAATGGGAGCAGCAGTCCTCAAGGTGCTGGCAAATCCTGGCTTAGTTTGGACTTGAACCTGATAATGAACAAAATATGAACGTAAATCATGGCATCATGAGACCGAGGATTATCAGACGGAATGAGCGAGTTGTCTCAATAGAAAGTTGATGATAGTTGTCCGAAAAGCGAATATGCCCCGTCATTCGAGACGGACTCATTACATTCAGTCCTTAGTCGTGATGACAAGAGCAATAATTCAACAGTTCAGGTATATTGATTTTGCACACTTATGACTCATTCATCTCATATTAAAAATCAGATGGATCTAAGGAGCGTGCTTTATTAAAGCTGAGTAACGGTAGTAAGAGTACTCCAAAACAAATTGCTTACTTTCACAGCCTCCATTGGGCTGAGGGCAATGTCAGCGAAGAATTCAGCGGAAGCTGAGGATGCTAAGTACAATGACGTTCTCCATAAATAAGCATTTTCTTCGCCAAGGAGGTCGGAGTACAAGATTTTGAAAACTTCGTAGAATCCGAATTTACACAAACCCTGTTTATGCAAAAACACGTGTCATCATACCAAATACATATTTAAGGGGGTAACGTATTTCAATTTAAGTTGCACTGAATTACTCATTTAACGCAAACATATTGAAGATGCATCAAGCATCTACCTAAGGTAAGAGTTATTTACCTGCATGGAGTATCCAATGAAAGTTGGTGCCCATCCCTTGGCCAGACCTCGGGTTCCTTCTTCTGCAACAGTGACCTGCAATATACGTTACAACTTAATACGGAGCTATTTACTGGTGAAGCTTCTACGAGACATGTTATCAAAAAACTTTTTAAAGTACAACCACTACTATGTATGTACTTACTCTGAATCCGGTGACGATGCTCTTGTATTTATCTGGATTTACTTGAAGACGACATTTAACCAAGTCCAAAGGTACAACAGCTGTATGTGTGACTCCACAAGAAATGGCTCCACCCAGTCCACACAAGGCGTAGAATTTAAGGGACCCATACTCGCAGGAATACTCCTCTAAGAAACATTAAATCTTTTTTAAAGCATACTTTTAAATGCTAGATATTACAAACATCTGAATGTCACATTCACATCGTACACGGAAAAACAGAAAAGAATTACAGGAAATGAAAAAATTACTTCTCCGTTAATATCAGAGCATTAACGCCTTACATCACATAGTTTAAAAGAAAATTTAAACTACAGAGAATCAAGGATATTCTTTGCTATTCGCGAAAAATTACTCCCACTGCACGTTGGTGAGGTACTTACTATAGTACAAAGCTGAGCAAGCTGAATGACAAAAAGTTATCTAAATATTTATTTGAGACATATTAGTATCTAGCTGCGGTAATAAATGGAAACTGTCCAAGTTTTAAGTACAATGGTACAATCCTACCTATTCCCAAATATATATAGTAACTACAGAAAACAAATTAGCGAGGATTTAAAAAATAGATTAGGCTGGAAACCTTTAGGTGCTGCAGAAGCCATCATGCAATTTCTTGATGGAACGATGGTCGATTTTGGTAAACCCACTTGCTCTCCGCTGCTGCATTTTGCCGATGGAAACGGGTTTACGAAAGAGCTGGATTTCGCCAAATCAAGAAGTGACGCAAACATTTTGCTACATTAAAATATTAAAAACATTAATTATTACTAAACATCACTCTCCAATTCCCAAAACCACTAACAGGTTTACCATTGCTTAACTACTGAATGACACAATAAAGGTACCTAGTTGGCAATGACATCGGCTAGCATCGACATTCAACGCTTATCATATCTCTTTTGAAGTATCGTGCAACTAAATTAGCAACTATAATTTCTAAACGCGTTTAAAGGTACGACCGTATCCTCTTATATTGCGATTTCCCATTCTAAATAGCTGCACATGGATTATGGAACAGTTCCAATAGCCTGGCTTTAATAGTTTGACTTATATCATCAATGCGCAGGAATGAACTACATACGACAGTAACGTGAAGGAAGCATGATAGCATGGTACCATGGCACATGGAAATAAGACTGCAAATACATTCATGGTCCATCGTTCAAGGATCAAATTATGACATACTTGCGCAGTTTAGCCTAAACTCAAGGCAAGTTATACATAGTATTTCTTACAACTACAATAGCCTGACTTTAGCCAAACGAGGTTAGACATAAATACATAGGGATTCCGCCCTAATTATGCATATACCATCGATTACTTTCAAAAGAACGGCAGAGAAACTGCCATGCATAAATTTAGTGCATTAAAATGTGAAACACTGTACGTACTGTTATGTTAACAACTCTACCATCTTTTCTTACATTGTTGCTTTTTGCAAAAACACAGAGATGCTATTTGAAACTTGTACATGTTATGGCCTTTAAGATGTCCTTATAAATCAACAGATAATTATCCTATTTCAGCAAGAATGTACTTACACACCCTCACCACAATAACTTGCAAAAAATTATCCCGATGTTATATACCTACTAACAAATGCCAATAATTTTAACAAACTAACATCTTAAAAATGAAATAGAGTAGTTCAAAACGGGTGTTTCACGGTTTGTTAGTGCTACCATTTCTCTAAGCGTTGAAGGAATACAACTATAATGCCTCGATGCATTAATTAATTTGGGTATGCTATAGTACCTGAAGGCGATGGAGATGATTCCCAACAAAAGATATTTTAAATAGATTATTATTATGATTAGCTAATTCAAAATATTTTGCATTGTGTTCTTCGCAGACCACCCATTCGAGATCAACATTCTCGACGAATATGAAATTATACCAGCCAAAGACCAAACTCATCTTTTCAAGGCTAACTACTTAGCAATATATGATATAAGTTTATAGATACTACAATTACAATACTTTCAACTTTACTGTTATGGAACGGCTCTACCATTTACTAATGACGAATTTTAGATTTTTTGATGCTGATGATCACCGAAAATACCCTAATTTTATGATGATTCCAGAAAAGTGAATGCAAAATTTATGAATCTACAAAAACTCACCTAAAAATACAATTTTAGCAATTAGAACACGTGACAAAATCATATAATACATAAATGCCGGTCTTGTGACATGTTTTGCCAATTTGCTAATTTTTCATTGATTGGATTCAAGTGTAAAAAGGTTTCTTCTTGCAACTAGAAACTACTTACAACTTTCGAACGAATTTATACGATCCGAATATCTATTTTATTATTCAAGGGATGAGGGATGGCTATGAAATATGAAACTATGTCCAATCCACACTAGCAAGATATTTCTATTTCCAATCTGACTGAGCCTTATTGCATGGCCGATTTCCGTTTTTATTTTGCAGGAATTCATGAAGAATTCTTGCAGAAGATCCCATCCTAATCCACAATAGGAAACCAGAACCAGAATACACGTAGAAATAACCTACAAACAACCTAGGAGTAGGACTGACGATACAAGCAATTAAAAATACAAATTGATTTTACAGAACATTTTTTTTTCCTTTAAAAAATATCACAAAAGCCGGTGCCAGGTCTTTTTTGTCTGAACGAATGCCTTTTATTTTATTTCTTTTGACTACTTAGAATGGAGTACAAGAGACATGATTTCCATTGAAGGTTTTTCGAATTCCATTCCACTGAACGGTGCGGTGAGATGGAATTCTCAACGAATTTATAAATTGTGAAAGTCAATGGAAAAACCGAAGATCTTGTACTCTATAACCCAATTACGCTTTAAAAATACTTAAAAATATGTGCTGATAATAATACAGTTTAATGTGAGTAAATTAGAGTATTACCTTGTGGGATGGAAGGGTTTTTTCCGAGAATATTGGATGTCAAAGTTGAAAGAATATTCCTGCTGCTCTCACCTGGACCTGGGCAAGATGGAGACCTGAGTGAAAAGAACGAGAACAGGGAGTGAAAGAATGGACTTGGGGTCTTGGAAATGGGAACTCCTGTGCAGTGCTGTGAAGTTTGCAAAGAAATCTTCCCTCTTGCGCGCGTGGACGTTTTCAAGCTTCTTCCTTCTGCAGAGGAACGAAATTTATTTATTCCTATTCTCGTTCACAACATCACAACTAGTTCTCTTCAGTGCCTGCCGCACGATTTTATATAATTATAGACTTTATTAACGAAATAAATTGACACTGTCCTCCATCGAGGATAGCCCTTAAGACTCAGTATACGTTTCAACACTTTGTTATGGGGCCGTCTATAAATGGTGTCATGAAAAAATCTCTCTATTTTGGACCCACCGGCCCCTGACCACTCTCTTGTCAATCTTAACCATTGCGTAAATGGCTATCTTTTAGCATTAAAACCATGAATTCCATTTAGACCCACTGACCTTTTGTATGGTACCATTTATGGACGGTCCCTATAAAATGATTATTCTTGTTATGTTACATAAAGGAAGGACTTGGATAATCGTGTAATTTAGCTTTAAAACAGGTTTTTTCGTTCTTTTCCTTTTCACTTAATGAAGTAGAATAGGCTAGGGAAGTGGCACATTTTACTGCAAGCTTCACAGCACTGCCCCGTGTCCGTGGCCGTCAGCAGATGCACTCAACGAATTTAGCAGAGTGTCCATAGAGACCGCTCCTAGTTGCAAGGAAACTTCCGTTACCGGTTTACGATAATGATAATTATCTATTTTAGATTTTTAACTACCATTTAGAAACCTGGAAGAAATCTAGAATCTTGATTTCTAGGTAGTAAATATCTGCATTAATTATATTAAATTTATTACAATACAATATAAATAATGATAGGCTTAATTCTGAGCCAAAAAATACACCCAATAGGATTGGGTCTGGGTGTATTGCCGAAATCGTATTGCTGAAATCGATACAAGTAGTGTAGGGCTAGTAGGGGCAATAGTCGATGCTGTTTTTCGTAAGGTAATTTAATTATAGACTAAATAGACTTAATAAATTATTTTATTACCTACATTTAAGATACCTCATTACTTAAGTATACAGATATGATTAACATTTTACAGCGTGTAGAATCGATGTATCCAAAAATTAAATACAATTTTCAAAAACCGAAAAAAGCTAAGAGAATAGATAGAGTATTATACAACGAATTAATGAGAACTGAAAAAGTATAATACAGCATAATTTGAACTAAAAGTTTTAAAAAAAGTAAAAACAATACGTTGCTTGAAATATGACTGATCTTTATTTTGTTTTTGGTAAGAAAGGCTAAAATATGAATTAGAAGGACACTTAAATAGGTAGAATTGGGAATTCGTAGATTTAGTTCCGTTTCCGTATTGTATAATACATAGGTAAGTACACACATTTTTAATATAAAAAGGAAAAAACATGTAAATGATGAAAATAAAAAGCATGATAGAAGATAGAGCATAATTTGATTTGAATAAAAGCATAATTTTGAGTTACATCTAAATAAAGCTAAAAGTTAAGCAAAATGTTGCATTTCCAAGAAGCTTTTAAAAAGTAAAGTGGTGCAAATCCACAGCATGCATATTCCGCTGACACGCAGCATGCGTTACGGGCTACAGTTTCATTAATATTTTGATTATGCAGGTCTACGTGACCGACTCAATCAAGAGTAAAAAGCTACGCTACATAATGCGAAAGCTGCCAAAGAAATCTCGTGGAGGCATAACTTAAATTGTAAGTTTACTTTACCTTTACGATTTTTAAATTAAATATTTGTAAGCACGTTACGTTCGGTAAGTTTTTAAGTTTTTGTAAGTTTCACGCATTTATTTATTACTAGAACTGTTTTGCACGGCAAAAGGACTTTTATTTCATCACATGCGCTGCGCAAAAATCATCGTCAGTCCAGTCAGTCAGTCTCAGTAGTCAATGCAAGTATCGCATACACATTTCGCGTTTCATGTACTGAAATTACTTGCAGTAATTACCTCAATCTTTCTCATTTCAGAATTTTGCCGGATTTCCAAGAATTTGAAGCATTAAAAGGGGATTAACTTGGTGCAGGTATTGATTTATTAATATTAATTGATTATTTAGAATTTAGATTGAATTGATTCTTGTTGTTGGGTGTCAGTTCGTTTTATTTTATCGGAGGGATCAAACCAAAACCAAATAGTGCATATATCTGGTTGTGTTACACGTGTTGTGTTTGATGTGCTCATTGTCGAATTAATAGATTGAGTTAAATTTATATACAGGACATAAATAACAATACAATACATAGGTACATAAAACATGATCCAAACGTAAAATAAAGGGAGGCATGGGGGGGGGGCAATTGATAAAAATTTACAAGTAGTTGTACATGGTAACATATTAATTAATTAATTAATTAAAGATTAATTCCGCTTATTTAACATACAATAGTTCTGTCCACTTTTTATTCAAATATGCAATATTAACTTATTCTTATTTGCATTTAGCTGTTGCATGTTATTGATTATTGAATATTGAATATATTACCAAGTATAATAGAATAATTTATTATTTTTTTATAGATTTCAAAATTAATTATTCTCTCCCTCACATATTCATCTGAAAATGAATCCTTCAAACTTCAATGATGCAAGCGATGCCAGTGGTATGCCGCTTAATTTCTTCATATAATTAAATTAGTTGCGTATTGAAAATAAAGTGTAAATATTTGGTAGGGTAGATACAGGTAATTGTGATCGACTTTGAACACATTCTGGTTTTAAAGTCTACAAAAATAATAGTACAGCTAGTACAGCATTAGTTCGTGTTTAGATCCATTCACAGTACTACGTCCAACAAACATTTCTACAACACAACTATTTCTACAACTTCTGCGGACAGGTTTGAATTCGGTCGCAAACTGATTTAAAAAACCTGGTTTAAACAGGGTCAGTTCCATCTCCATGCATGAAAATGAGAATCATCGCGCGTATGTCTATTGTGATCGATTGGTTTTCGCAGTGATGCATTGTATAGGTAGAAATTGGATTACCTTTAAAACTGTGATGTACTAAAACTACTTTTGATGGAGTTTATAATGATGGACTTTAATATTAATCGTTTTTTAAGATTTTAATTTCTTCTGAAGTTAAATTTATTTGCAAACAAAACATTTGCATTGCCATAAATGGAGCGATTTCCCATCTGCCCTCTACTCCAGAATCAACATTGAAAGGCCAACGAGGTAGTTACTACTCACAGCAAGGCCGCTTTAAATATTATAGCTTCGTTACTATTTTTACTGATAATGAATAATATGTCGACTGCGCACAGTCGGACACTCACAATAGCCATCAATCCTTTAAATAAAATTTTGGTAACGTACAGAAGTTACTCCCAAACAAACATTGGAAGTCAAAATTAAAAAATATGTAGCATACTTAAGTACGGGCCATGAACTAGTGACTTGTTTTAAAAAAGCATCCAGAGTACATATGTAGTACTCAGCTCAATGTGCCCAAAAATTAATTTGAAAGTTAAGGGAATAATCTTGAATTCAGGATATCTGAACATTAATAGATCTTAGTTTTCTGGTTTCCTCGCTTTTGAAGCCTTGTATTTGAAAATTATACGCGATATACTAGAAGACATTATAATCAAATAAAACAAAATCCTCAGAATTTATTTGTGTGCTTTCGTCACTATAAAGAACTGTACTATAGTATATCAGCCGATCACAATAGCCAGAATATCACAATTACCTGACTACCTTAATGTAGCTCGAAGCACAAATACAGATTACTTTTACTACTTATGGTTGCAGATCCCGATCTCGATGAGAAGACAAGGAAGTCCTTGATCACCCATTCCATTTCTTTTGTGTTACTTATTGGGATTCTCAGAGCAGGTAGGGTACTATTCTTAATCATGCAATCCTATATAAATCATAATGTATAATCTTAAACAAGTTAAGAAATGGTACACGTCAGTCTAGATTTAGTTTGCCAAACTCACTAGTCAGTCAAAAATGTTCTCCTATCTTGTAGGTAAGGTATAAGCCTAAGGGACTGGCTTAATGTAAACACTAAGAGTCAATGTTCCTGTTTGTGGCGGAGCCTTAAATGTGGCCACCCATGTTTTCTCTGAAGTCAAAGGTCGATTCTTTTATGAGCATTTGAGTTCTAAAAGACATTGGATAGTAGGAGCGTTCGATATTTATTCACACTGGAGCAAATGGGTGAACACATTTGTGACACATGCCACGAATAGGCACACACTGACCTTGCATATTGTTTCTTTGATATAAAAAATAAATATGATTTGTAATTTTATTATTGATTAGTCTGTTTTACGAATCTGTCTGTATTAATTTCTCTGATTCTGTATGTTTTTTCATGTCTTCTTCTTAATTCTTATTTCGTATCTGAAATATTTCTTTTTAATCTAACAACAAGGGAAACAGTAATCCTTGATTTCAAAAACCGTAGTATGTATCGTAGTATGCAAAGAGGGATAGACAAACTTAATTAATAAATTAAAGTCATCACCAATCACCTCATCACTGTCCTCCACCGAGGATAGTCCAACGGACTAAATATACGACTCAGAATTTTTAAACAATAATTTATGTTTGCTATGAATTTCTATAAATACCAATGAGTTGGCTAATTTGTTAAATTCTGTTTTGTTTTTTAGCCAAGTTTGTCGCCGATTACACGGGTCATGGAATTAGGAGCTGAACTGGAAGAAAAAAAACAAACTGTAGCTATTACAAATACAAGTTTTCTGTTAGTTTAGTATGAGTATCTTGTATTATTTAGATGACGAGTAAATTCTTCTTCACCTAAAATTTTGGGGATTCAATTTTTCCTTGCGATTTGCTATATATGTATCACGGCTTAATCATATATTATGTTGCTAACTTAATATGATTGGATTTAACTAAACGATCCTTAATCTTAACGATTAATAACACACAAAAATAAACCGAACTAGATGAATCGGACATGAAGTGTAGGAGTACTAGTCATACTAGTTATTGGCTGCTTAACTTGGTATAGTTGACCGGCTAGCTAATATAGTTAGGTATGTATTTTAAGTTGCTGTACATACACAACATAATACATACAAATAGCTGTGCACCCTTTAGTTAGCCAACCGACATGCACCAAAAAATTGTCATACAGAAGGTTCCGGGGAGGGGGCGGGGGACTCAGCCTTCCAGCCGGAGTCATCCAGCGTAAGCCATCTAGGCAGACCCACCCAGCTTGATCCATAAGGCCTAACCCTCCCGGCGTCAGCACTATCTCGTGAGCTTCCTAACCCGAACCTGCAAACCTAAGGTTGCAAGCCCGAAACTTCCAATTTGAGATTTCCTTTTCCAGCCTGATCCTTCAAGGCTGAGCCTTCCAGTTTGAGCTTTCCAGCCTGAGCCTTCCTGCCGTAGCCTTCCAGCTCAAGCCTTCCCGATTTAGCATCCTGCCTGAACATTGTCTCGTGAGCCTCCCAGCCCGAGCCTGTCGGCCTAAACTTGCAAGTTTGAGCCTTCCAGCCCGCGCCTGTGGACAAGAACCTTCGGCCTGAGCCTTCCGGCCTGAACCTTCAGGACTTCGCCTCTTAGCCTGAACCTTCCAGCCTGAGCCTTCCAGCTTAGCATCCCGTCTGAACATTGTCTCGTGAGTTTCCTATCCCGAGCCTGGCAGCATAAACTTGCAAACCTTTATTTCGGCCTGCGTTTCTAGATTGAGGCCTCTAGCCTAAACCTTCCGACCTGACTCTTCGGGCCTGAATCTTCAGGACTGAGCATTCCAGCCTTAGCATTAAAGCCTGAGCTTTAAAGTCTGCGCTTTCCAGCTTTAGCACCCCGGCTGAGCATTGTCTCGTGAGCTTCTCAGCCCGTGCCAGCCTGCATAGACTGAGCCTTATGGCCTGAGCCTTATGGCCTGAGCCTTATGGCCTGAGCCTTATGGCCTGAGCCTTATGGCCTGAGCC
>JAQFZC010002847.1:0-21083 GCA_034695205.1 Dicyrtoma fusca
TTCGAGACTAGTTAAACAATTCTGTGCTTTTCTTGTGTATGTGCTTTTGAATTGAACTGAATAAAACCCCAGAATAAGAATAAGAATAAGAATAAGACTTGGACTCCAGCGGTAAACACCCGCATATTGGAGCTAAAATTAGCGTGTGCTCCCTGACTATTTACCGATTATCAGATCCGATTCCAAAATTTCATATTTAGAATCAAAACTTAGCCACTGAATTTTGTCGTGCCCTTTTGCACTGTTGCCTGCAGCTGTTAATCGCTCAGGATTTCCCCTACGAAACTCCTCGATTTCTTCTGGTGTTAAGTTCCTTAGCAAATTCTACAAGGCAAACCAGGTGCATTCGAAGAACATTGTACAATTTTAATTTTTGATGTTAAATATAATTAAGTAACTAATGAAATAGGCAACCATTATTTGTTAGATACCTTTGCGTTGATATACTTTCGTATAAAGATGTAAAGACCAGCGACCACGGCTATGAAAATGAGGGATGCGATTACAATTCCTGCGACAACACCTGAGCTCAGCGGATCCACTTCTTCTTGAACAGTGACGTCAAACGTGTGTGAGGCTTTGCCGTAGTCATTAGTGGCATTGCAGATGAACTTCCAGTCTCCTTTAAATGTCTCGTCAATGTTTGGGAAATGCAATGTAAATTCGTCTAACGTAATATCTGCATCTTTGAAACTCCAATCTAGCTCCTAAAGAAATAAATTACAAATCAAAAATGTTTCAGGCAATTCCATATAATGTAATTTAAACACAGTAATTTTGGATTTTATATTCATTCCATGTAAAGTTCGGTTCGATAATTTTTGTGATAAATGTAATTACGCGAGGTATAGTCCAATGAGCGGTAGGTCTGGGTTCTCCACTGATATTGCAGAAGAGACTTCGGGTGGAATCACCGATGCGAAATTTTTTTGAGCTTTGTTCTTTAGGTTCCGATGCTGCGATGACTGGAGCTTGAACGTCTAAATGAATGGAAATAATGCACGATTGCAGTAAATAGCACATGCCTTAAAATAAAATAAAGGACTTCCTATTTATGTTTCTGGTCTCTTTCTAAAACATTGTTTAAAAAGCATAATTTACCTCGCACTTCAAACTCTCGAGTGGTATTGATCCAATGAGTGGAATTATTCCAAGGAGCAAAACAAAATATTCCAACCACTTCCGTCGTTAAATTAAGAACAGTCTCTTTACTACTAAACCCCAGCGTACTGTCAACCAGCACATCACTTGGTCGTGATAGGGAGCTTAAAGATGCATCTTCAAATGAAAATTAATTATGCATATTCAATCGTACACGGAAATTGAAAGTTACCTGTGATTTTGAAAACAATACAGACAAAGATTTATAATAATTTCATTCAACTACTCACCGTGGCTTGAAGCTCCTTTAATTAAGACTTTGCTTCCATTTTTATACTGAAGTGCAAATTGAATATTGGAAATAAGTAGGAAGTTGACTGTTTCACAGCGAAAAAGTGTAGGATGATTAGTATACAGAATTCTATTTGTTTCCGTGATTTGAATAATGGCTTGGATGGGAATTTTGCTAGAGTTTGACAGCCAATCTGCAGTTTACAGTAAATTGTTTAGATCACAATGAGAGTGCTTAATTCATTACGTGTTATTAACAATAACACGTAATTAATTGACACGTCTAACTTAGTAAGACCACCTAGTTCGATCTCTTGTATGTTGTCACTACCCGTCTCCCCCCCCCCCCACCCCCACGAAGCAAAAAGTTTTCGTCTAATGGATTCTCTAGAGGGATGAGTCCCGCGGGGGGAAATCCGAATCAGAGAAATACTACATACAAAGAAAGCTTTCTGACCTGTCCTGGATTTTCTAAGATCACGGCCGTTTTCATCGCTTTAACCCCACAATTTGAAGTCTCCCATTGATACACGGGCCTCTCAATTAGTCAAATTCTTTTTCTACGTCTCACCTACGTTACCCACCCCCATGTGACACCAACAGTTGCCACCTCTCGGCAATCCACCAGAGGGCACTACATACTGCAATTTCTCGACTGGAATATCAAGATGGCGGCAAGCAAGTCAACTAGGCTAAGAAAATACTATGTACTACTAACCTACTTTTACTACTACTACAAGATGGCGCTGCTTCTTAGATTTTGACTGGAATTACGGAAGATGGCGCTGAATACGGAAAAAGACGTTTACTTTTCCCAGGCATCTATACCACGCCCATCTGTTGACGCTTCTACAGCATATTTATTTTATAATTAGTCTAATTATTCCTGACTCTTGACATCATGCCGGCATGATTGTCTTGGAGCGGCAGGGGTCATTATGCGGTATAGTGAATTTTGCCTGTAGCAACGTTAATATGTTATTATTATTTTAAACATTATTTATTAGTTATTTTGAAATGCCATTTGCATAGTCTGTGATGACTAGCCGAATCGAATACTGAATTAATAAGAATCTAGCTACGAACGAACATGTACAATAATTTACTGCTGAAATTAAAGTAAAACAATTGTAATTCGACCACTACCTACCTTAATCCTATTCCTCTCTATTTATTCCTAAGTTAAGCCTCAGCAATAGTAAAACTTATCATTATATATATCTTATAACTAAGTCAAAAATGAAATAGATAAAGTAATTACATCGCTGTCGGTCCAGTCCAGTGAACAAATAATCACTCTGAATAAAGCTGAAAAATCGATCTTGACAATGTACTAATCCTCTTGTATAAGGGTCTGGAATTACAGCATCCGAAAAATCTCTGCTTGGCTTAGGAAACGGTATTCCAAGTTTCGAAACTATCCCATTTAGAGTACAGTTCTATAGTCAGTGAAATTAATCAATCTCATAAATCAAACTAGTGTACAGTAGGCAGGGCTCTAATAAGTCTGCCTGTTGGCATGCCGGTTGGGCTCTGCAGACATTACACTTGAATTTGGGTGTGTAGTTAGACATCTGAATAATGCTGAATGCACGCCCCAAAGCTTGTAATATCTACAGAGCCTTAGCTGCATTGCTTTTCGAAGATTTTTTAGAGCCGTGGCAACGTCCATTTTTCCATGTATTATATTGATAGGTACAGTTGTAGTAATGTTACTACGAGATCAATTAGGTTAAATGGCGGAGGTTTGTAGTAAGTTCTACCTGTTCGATGCAGGGTCGAAGCCAGTCGCATTCATCCTTAGAGTTACAGTTGATCATGCGGAGAAATCGGAAACGAGGCGCCACATCGCCGTAACAATACAGTCCTAGAGGGTAACCATCATCCAGGTTTCCGACACGGAGATTATGCTTTTCATAGAAACTTGGAAGATGTTCTTTCGTTTCATCAGTAACTAGGCCACAACAGCAAAACAAACGACAAAAATGAATAAAACTGATCAACGAAAGGCAAGTAGCTTGCTAATCTATCAATTGTGTCGTCGATTATCGCTAAGCGATAATTATACAATCTTGAAATTTACATACTAATTTCGATTATATTGAAATGAGAATCGATTGTCAATCACTATAGGCACTGTAGTATTCACTAAGCTCTAGAAAGTTTACACAGGTACCTTGAAGAAAGAATCTGTATGAATTAAGTTGATCTTGAACAGAACATTCCACAGAGCTTCGTATGCTCAGAACTGGGACGTCTTTAATTTCAAAGCCGACAATTGGACTGTATTTTTCGACGGTACCTAACAATAGTGTAATCTGTAGGAGCAAACGTATATTATATATATTATGCATAATGTGTATAATAAAATGTTAATCAAATAATAATATATATTGCTGAGTACCAATTGCCATATGATGCGATAATTCCAAGATTTTACAAGCTTACATTATCAGTAGACTGAAACAGAGAAGTAACGTTCGGGTAATTTGCTGTACAAGGTACAACGAGCGGTTGGGTCTGTCTAGTCACAAAAATGGACTGAGCATATTGGCCAGATGACTGGACCAATTTTGGTCCATCTTAATTATTATAAAAAACATAATGTATAGTAACAGCTAAGTCAGGAATTAGGCCTGTCTTTACAAAGTATATGTAGGGGTGCTTATTCATTTACCAAAAGTGTACATGTAGACTCTGGTTGACCTCTTTTCAGTTTCATTTCCAATACTTTCGCAGTGAACCCAGCCACTTCTTCCAACGGGCAGAACAAGGGTCAACTGACTCTGGTACATTTCTTCCAAATCTGAACTGCTATTCCGAATTTTGGGACTACTGGTTCTTAAGAAAGGGTTGGTAGTGAGAGGACTGGCTGGAATGTATGAAGCTGGAAGCTTAAAATATAAGTTCTTAGATGAGTAATTTTGTGATTGGGGAGATTCACTTTGTGTATTTCAAGTACACTGTCAATTACCTAAATCCTACTTTGATTTTAAAATAATTACAGAAGTGTGGTCTGCTTATAACTGTGGTCCATTTTTTGTGGGGTGCGGTAGGGTAATTGTGATACCGTATCACAATGACCCTATCTATGCTTTAAAAAGTAGGATTATGATGTAAATGGTTATATTGCTAATTAGTGTTTACCTCAGCTACAATGCTTGACGTCCAGCGGGTCAAAAACGGCGCCGTACAAACGAACGTGTAACGATTTAAACTTGGAACTTGCAATTTGTTTCCATCTTTCACACGAGTCCGCCTAATGGTTTTAAATGGTTCAGACTGAGTGTATAAATCTCCTAATAAACCTGGAACAGTCGATGCTTCTCTCCATTCCTGAATCATTTCAACCTGAGGCTTACCTTTCTCAATCATAGTATCACAGTCTACATTTAGGGGATTATGCAAAATCATCCAAACAAGGCACGTTGGTATGAACAGCAAAAGATTTACCGCATTAAAATTACTACGTCCTACCAATGTATCAAATAACTTTAATGAAGGGGCCATTCTAATGCTCTTATTGTTACACTATACGCTGACTGGTCAAAACAGAAATAAATAAATATTAACCGGGATGGGTGCGGTTAATAGGAGAATGAAAGTAGCACACACGCTTTTACTGTAAGTCGTTGGAGGAAAAATTTAGAAAGTTTAGTCTTGTTTTTTATTTTTTTCCTTAAACCACTTAAAATTAGGCGTGCAAAAGTAATACAAGGGCAAAACTGTTTTACATACATGATTTTGAAATAAGACTTTTATGCATTAGGGTCTCTACGGCGTTGAACAGTGGGTAATGTATATGTATCTGTAACCTTGTGGGATGAATCGCACTATGTGATTATGTGGAGATATAAGCAATAACCACAAGGAAATTCTACAGTATTGTGTAACTGAATTAGTAGAGTTTGTGGCTTCAGTATAAACACAATTTAAAATTAGTATAATAGATTCGTTTTTGCTTTTACATGTGTCTGCAATATCCTTTATGCATAGTGCCCTCTGTGCAGCATTCATAGCCTTTAAATTGCAATAGTTGCAAAACTATGAATACTAACAGTAGGAGCTTATTAAAAGGTTTAAAGCTTAAATGTATTGCATTTATATAAGATTTATTGAACCAGTAAATAGACAAGAGTGGAAACAGATCAGTTGTTTGTAATTTGCATAATTTATTTATTTCTGTGTAAATGATTTGTTACTTTTACAATAATTATTAGATACAAGATATTAACAAAAGCATTTTCTGCTAAACTGCAAATTGTTTATCGAAAGAGCTTCGAGTAGAACATGGAAAAATTTAAATGGGCGACTAGAATTAATTACGTCTGGAATTTGTAGGTCTCTCAAATATCCTAGCGTCAGCGTTTCGAAAAAAAGGAAAGACAAATAAGATGTATGGAGTTATAAAAAAATGTGAGCACGAGCCTCAAGAACTCAGAGCAATGAAAATGTACCGTTATAAGCGGTCAACTCAGAATGTGCTAATTTATATGCAAAATGTTAATTCTATTCCAGACAATATTGTAAAGTTATAAATTGAAATATTTCAAATGGATTTGATTTAGTTCCGTGTAATCACTTTACGAATGACTATCCATAGTCTATTATTTATATATGTAACTATTGAAGTACGATATTACAGTTCAACTTGTGCTATTCTAAAGTAAGATACAGCACCTTTATTTTAATTGCTTCATTAATAAATGAAATGATGTAGACTTATGCATACACAAATCGTGTATTACATATAAGGAAATACTTGGGTCGACACGGGGATTTCAGAGAATTAACATCTTTATACTGAACTATATAAAAGCATTAAAAAACACTACTTGTTAGAATACTAAGATGCTTATGTTAGGTTTAACTCAGTCTTATTAAACATGTAACCAGCCTTAAAATATGTACCTAAGTAAATCTGCCCTTCCGTGGATACTTGAAGCTCCGGAAATTGTAAACACGCATATTGGAGAGAATAGTCTAATTCCATTACGAATTGACAAACAAGAAGTGTAAGGAAAACACAGCGATTACGAGAGGGCACATTTATAAAAGTACTGTGATATTTGCGGTTGACTTTTGAAACCGAGCTATGCTTTTAGAAAATCAAAATAGTTTATGTTTTGTCTTGTGACAATTTTCATTGCATAATATAAGTAATGGCGTGCACAGCCTATCCGTTCCGATATGTGATTTACTTTAGAGAGCTCTTGAACTTTAATAATTTAATAAGACCACACGCAAAATCATTTGTACAATATCTGAAGGGTCACAACTTGTGTAAAGGTTGAATTGGGTTTTGTAATACGTAGACATCTTACTGTCGGGCGTGTTTACATGAAAATCTCGATTCGAGAACGGCTAGATTATTTGAGTATTGTATCAAGTACACAGTTCCTTTACACACTCTTAAACTATCCAGTTTATATTAAAATTATCAAGAACTTAAAATCAACGAAATCCAAATGTTCAGTATCAAAGTTGATGCTTTAAATAAACGAGTTCTGCAAAGTTCTTTGTCTAGAATCTGAAAGAAAGGATACATATGTGACTCATTCAACAGGAGATTCAAATTGCCTTTTCTGGATTTTAAATAACCTTATTTAACTTCCGGCAGTTTTACAACTATGTCTGCTAGTTTACAAATGAAAGGAATACCTACTTTATTGCAAACATTTTTGTTAATTGTACTACTTGCAATAGTTCCTGGACAATCACATCCAAAGTCACTAGACCACAAGAAACGTATGCAGCTGGAAAACGGTAATCATCATATTCTTCTCAGGCTCAGGCCATTTCTAACAAGTTTTAATTCATGTCTAATCCAATTTATCGAGTACCTCCCGCTAGTAGACTATTCTTCGTTTCCCCTCCCTTTATTCCTTAACATCAAACACAATATTTCGTTTGAGCAGAAAGAATTTGGACTCCCTAAAATTCGATGGAATCACAAATGCCTTACGCGAATAATAGTGCTACAAAATGCGGAAGCAATTTACTCTAATGGGCAAAAGAAAACTGACTATGGTCAACGTGAAGTGCTGTGGACAAAGTTAAACAATTTGCCGGACATGCTCGACAGAAGACGTCTGCCAGAGTTTATTATTTTTTTAGCTGATTACGGACGTCCTTCTGAGCAAGTCAAAGGATTAGTTGAGGAAGTACGCACAAGAAAATTGGAAGCAATATTTCTTCTAAACTACGGTAAAACGAGGGACTCGCCATTTTTAGAAATACACAAAGGCTGGTTTATTTGCTGGTACTGCAGGGCTATTTCTTTGATCAAATTCTATCCTTTTTATTGCAAGGAAAATCCTTGCTATGCAGATATGATACGAACGTACACTGCAGTTCTCTTTCAACAACGACAATACATTTGGAAATGGAACAAGTCATTTAATACTATCCATAGCTTCAAATATAACCTTGCAGCTGTATTTCACGAAAGTACTGGGGATTCTCCATTCCAACGAACCAATGCCCAACGTTTTTTTTTAACGTTTGCAAATTTCATTCTTCAGGCTTTAAACACATCCGCGATTAGGACGGAACTCCCTCAAATGGGTATGCATCCCATAATACGGTTAGATTATCCAAAGGGACGAGTTCACCAAGATGACACTAGCTGGTGGTTATGGAAACCAGAACCCTTTGATATGTTCATTCATGATTATGAGGTAATGTTGCTCAAATGTTCTTTTATGCTTGAAGCTATTATAGTTTGTATGTCAGTTCACACTCTTTAGGAGCAAATGCAAAACAACTAGCTTTAAAAAAAATGAATGCAAAGTTGTTTGATGACTCGATGCAAAAACTCAGAAAAATCCGTAATTCAAAATACATAATATGCTTACAGTTTTATGCTTCTGGCGTAATCCAAGCTTTAAATTCCCTTGCAAATAATAATTTTCAACTAGATATAACCAAACAACAAGAAAAATTTATTGGACCCCGGAAACGGTCATCTGGATTAAGTTAACTTTCAATCATCGACTTTAACCGGTTTTTGCGAATATTAGTAACTAGTTTTTTCTAGCAAATCCTGATAATTAGCACACCTTCAAACAACGATTTATTTGATACCACTGGTTATAAAATTATATACAAATG
This sequence comes from Dicyrtoma fusca, assembly GCA_034695205.1. Lineage (NCBI taxonomy): Eukaryota > Metazoa > Arthropoda > Collembola > Symphypleona > Dicyrtomidae > Dicyrtoma > Dicyrtoma fusca. The sequence continues at coordinate 8,506 of JAQFZC010002847.1, forward strand.
AATATATATAAATTTAAAACACTATGTATTAAACTCTATGTATGTAGTAAGCTATAACATAATCGTTCATGTATTATACGAGACAAATTCATCAGCAATAAAATATTGCCAAGTCTTTTTTAGGAATAAGTTTGGCAGTCCTAAGGAACCTTAAATTAGGCCAACATGGTATTATTTTTAAACTGTCTTAATGAACTATGCAATTGGTTTTTTTTAAAAAGGACACATTTACATTCATCACAGCGGATAGTGTCAGATCTTCCCGGAATTCATCGCATATAATTACCAGACCCTTTGACGATGCAACATGGATTTTCATTGGAATCTCAAGATCTGTCGCTGCCTGCATTGTAATGGTCACCATTTTTTTGTTTGAACAAAACAAACTAAACGAGTTCACAAAAATGGAAACATTTATCTCTTGCATTATGTGGCAATATGGACAAAATGTTGAACAGGCAGACAGCATTACACCGCTGCCCCTAAAGAACGCACACCTCGTAAGACTGTGTGCTATAATTTCAGCCTGTTGGCTCTTTGCTGGAGTCGTTCTCAGTAACGGCTTCAAAGGATTCATCAAGTCAGATTTTGTGGTCCCAGAAACACTTCAAACGCAGTGGAAATACTTGCTGAGCCTGAGCAATTTTGATATTTTTCTAGCCACGAGTCCAGCTAACTGCAAACGTCTTAGTGAACTTCGCTCTGCAAGAAGTAGAAAGTACACGTTCGAAATAGATAGATTTTGTACTCAACACTTTGGGATGCAGGTACACCTTCAATTTACCGTACAACTTCAGGATTGCCTTCTTTGGCATCAGTTGGTTGATGAAGTACGTTTTACTAGTCAGGCAAAAGGAATACCAGAGCGCCAACAAGCCATAATTGACTTTCACCACAAGCAAGAAAGCCATTACAAGCTGTTCTGCATTGATGACATTGTTCAAGTCATACAAAATAACTTGAGTCGACCTCAAACAGCGTTTGTCACTACTAGGAACGACTTGAGCTACTACTGGCAGTTTTTTAAGGCTGAAATGAAACGAAACCAGACGTTAAAATTTGCACATAATAGAAATTCCCGTGACCAATTTCTCCGAAAGAGGTACCAATATTTCAGTACCAGTGGTTTGAACGAATATCACATGGACCGTATTCCCAGGAGAATCCAGCTAGCATCATCGTCGGGCCTGTACGGACTATGGATGAAATGGGACAGCATCAGATTTCCAAGTTGGACAAATAATTCACAAAATAAATCAAATCATGCTGAAGGCACAGAAAACGAAGACGCTGACGAACTTGACAAGGTCCTTAAGCCATTATCGATTGATAATCCGGAAGTTTATTTAATATTTAAAATTTGGTGGATGCAGTTAATGGTTTGCATTTGCATTTTCTTCACCGAAACCGTCTGGTTGCATGCAATCAGACTTGGAAAACGAGCAATCGGGCTTCTTTGCACAGCTACATTTTGGATTCATGATTTCCTAATGAAGTGCAAACAAAGTAAGTTGAACAAAATAACTATATAATTAGAAAGTACTTAACTATAGTGTAATGACTCATTATTCTTTGTTGCTTGAAACTTGAAACGTGGGTGCTTATACACATTATAATTAATTGTTGCAGTGATTACAATAACAACATTTATCTACACAATGAACCCAGGAACCATTTACGGAAGACTTTTGTTGTGGATGCTTCAAGGGAAGGGGACTTTCTAGTCGAGAGCAAATTCCACGCTTATTAATGTTTGAATTTGATGCTTATGAATGATTTGTCCAGCTAAACGCATTAAAAGCATATTTAGAACATTTATGTCGGCTTTGATGCCTACTTAATCTAAGAATCATCTTAAATGGTTAATTTTAAACTATAAAATTTGTAAACGTCATGCATTATTTTATTTCATTTGGTGTTTGTAACCTAAAATGTTGTAAAAGCGTTTAAGCAAAGATGCTTGAATAAATACAAATTATTAAATCCATCATAAATTTACAATTTTAAGTTATACACAACGTATGCAAAGCTTTAAGCATATTTTTGATGTCCAAATAAATTAGAACTTTTTAAAATTACATGATTTCATAGTGTCCTGTTTTAGTTGAAAATTAGTTACAGAACTATTTACTGAATTTTAATAAAAGAATAATCCAGTAGAAAAATGTGTAATATATTCGTTAGTACATAATACACTTGAAAGCAATTTTCAAAAGTAAGATAATTACATGTAATGAAATAATAGTAGTAAATTTTACTTTATGAGAGTACTTCGCCTATATTTAGAAAATGTATGTAAGAAAAACCCAAAGACTTACTACATTTTTGTAGTCAAATAATGTTATACAACAGCCCGGGAAAAATAATGTCAGCATTCAAATTCGGAAGAAGGGCGTTGCCTGCACGTTCCCGGCGAATGCCTTGTTCTGATGTAAAATATTAGGTTTAAAATCTGAGTGCTAACGATTTTCAAGTGCTTTTTGTCGCATTGGATGTATGTGCTATAGAATTATTGAATTATATACAATCAAATGCAATCCAAGCTTTTGCTTTGAAGTCTGAGCCTCCATCCACTGAAATAAAGTGCCATTTATAGACAGCCTCACACTGTAGCATCTATTTACATTTACTGTAGCATATATGCGCAAAAACAGAGAGGTGTAGCCGGTTCCAAAATACGAAACAAATGAAAGAATAAAGAAAACACTCGGATCGATTGGTAAGGATTTCGGTCAAAATTAAAAGCCTTTTATTCGTAGCCCACTAAGAGCATCAGCACTTAAAATGATTTGGCTTTCTCTAGTTAAAGCTGGCGTGTTACTGCATTATTCACAGTTTTACAGTTAGTACAGAGGATTGGTAGCCTTGATTGGAAGTGGGTGACACTCCGTATTGAAGACCCACTCGTCCAAACTGATGAGTTCAGGGGAGCTGAAGAGCAGGTACAGGTACTAAAAAAAACACAATACAATCTTAGACCTTTATTCTGTATTTAAATAAAATTTTAAAATGGCACTAAAGCCTTACTTTGAGTGTCTCTGCAAGAAAGAAAGTTTGTTGCACATCGTCCTGCACGGGATTTTGCGAGTCGACGTCCCTAAGGCCCGAGTAGCCACGTCCAGGCCCTGCCTTGCAGAATTTCTCGATGGCCGTCGCAGCCTCCCAACCCCAGTCACGGTATTTAGCGTCCCCAGTAAGGCGGTAAAGTACAAAGTACGACTCAATCACTTCCGGACGAAGGATGTAGTACTTTGGATCTGTTGGACCAGCCACAGCTTCGTGGTCAGCAGAAAAACTGAACAACTCTGGACCTGAATGAATACCAGCAAAATAAATTGCGAATTAACACCAGTCCGCGTAACGTTCAATTAACAAATAACTGTAATATTAGGAAACCCTATTATAATGTGATATTGTATTGTTAACTACTGAAAGACGCAATTTATTACCGATTTTGGTGATGGTTCGAGTGTAGGACTCGTGACACGTGTTGGTAAAATTTTGTCCGATTTCCATGTCCCGGGCTTTGTTACTGCTGTTGCCGCTGGATTTGTCTGTGTGAGCGCCTAGGGCAAACATCCCACCTGTAAGGAAACAGAAGCTAATTACTACCGAATACGGTTCCTCTTCACATATTTTATTAAACCATCTCTTTCGCACTGATTAGCTGTGCAAAATGTAATTTTTGCCCTTTTTCAAAACATTAGTTACCATTTTTTCGAAGCATGCATTAATCTATGTATCGACTTTATAACAATATTTATTACTGCATACTTTCAAAAAGATCGTTTCGAATCGATCTTTTTGAAAGTATGCAGTACGACGGTTTTCACTTGGAACGAAAAACTCTGTGCTCGAACTAGCGAACCGATTACTACCATCACTGAAATTGAGCTCTAACAATTACAAGGAAAAATCAACTTACCAGCAAAGCAAGCCAAGTGACCCACGACGTCCTTGGCCCTTCCGTTCTCGTACTCGGCAATGTAAAGGAGTTTCGACTGGTTGGACACACGAACTAAATCGTTGTCCACGAAGCCGTTCATTGCCTCATCATACATCTCACGAGCCTCTCCATCATCCAACTGAATGGCCGCCTTAAGCAAGTACTCGTAGAAACTGTCACCTTCCGCTCCGATTGAAGATTTATCTGCACAAAATAAGTAGACCATGACTCATACATAGAACTGACGAGACAGATAAAACTGTTACAGATTTTTTTGTGGGCGCTTTCAACACATTTATTTGTGAAAACCCTTGGAAAAAGGTGCTATTTCTTTAATGTGTAAAATATGTAATACCTACCATTGGTAAACTTCCCCGTTACTGGATTCATGCTAGTGTAGTACAGTCCCTTGGGTCTTTCTGCCGCCTTAACCGCCTTCCGAACTGCCATGACCTTGTCCTTGTAAATCGGGTTGCCCGTGACCTCGGAGAGATACATAAACTCTAGGTGGAGGGTGCCGTAGCCAGCGAGCGCATTATCGTGCCTATTTACCACCTTTTCAGACAAGACATAGGGGGCATTTATAAATTAATTACATATTTTTTGCATACCCACCCTTCATTTTTAGGGGCAATCCATAAATTGAATTGACATGTTTTCTATGTATTTTTCAGAAAGGCCGTCAACTTTCGCAAGCGTCATAATTGGATGCTCCCTTACCCCGGTGGCTAGGTTGATGTCATTGTAGGGGATGCCGGTGGGCGTGTCGAAGGCGGGTAGAAGGAGGTCAGCTATTTCGACGGCTTTAGCCTTGTACATTTCATCGCCAGTGAGTGCATAAGCACTGAGGAAGCCTCCCACTATCCGGATATTCACTTCGAACAAGGACACCGTCACATTCTAAAATAGATGCGGGCATTAGCCAGGTCAATTCATTTTATTCAATCGAATAATTAATAATTTTCAGAGAGGGCTGATCTCCGGAATATAGGAATAATTTATAAGGAATGCTTACGATGGAGCTGAAGTTAAGATTGGCTGCAACCCAGTCCCTCCCAATTTTATACTCTTCCTCCTGCCCCATAATGTAGAGCGTGTCAAGGGCATCTATGATGGTAGCGCCAATTTTTGTTTCCCCGTAAATCCCGCCAGTCTGCCCCGTCTGCGAGATGGGCTTCAGTTCGTTCTCCCCCCACGCCCAGCGCCGGTAGTCCTTCCATGCATCCAGGAGCATCTGGCCGAATACAATTATTAATTAATTAATTAAAATTAAATTAACTCACGCCTTAGATAGAGTAATTGTTAATAAATATTCTTTGCATCATTTAAGCAGTAGAAACGCTCACCTGCTCAACGAAATTCCGCTTCACTCTTATGACGGGGTCCGGGTCTTCCCCGCCTTGAGTAACCACTGTGGTCGCATCTTTGGCTTTGCTTACTACGGATGCAGTGGCTGTCTCTCTTACGATGAAGACAAAAATGACGAGGAAATAGCAGCAAAGGAAAGCAAACACTTTCATTTTACAGCTGGTTTTAGAATTAATTAATTACGGAAAATTACGTCCACTAAATGCACTGGAATAAAATTGTATAAGAAGGGGCAAGGCAGCGGCAGTGGCAGTGTAGTGCTAGGCTCGTTTAATTAATTTATTGTCAATGTATTCAAGTGGGCACTCAATCATCATTCATCTGTCAAAGTTATGGTCACTTTCATTATTGGCACCCATTGTGATTGCAGCACTTAAAATCATTATCAGCATAAGCTGTTTTGCTTTCGCTGTCATGAGTTTTGCGCCCCAGCTGTTTATTTAGGTCTCATAATAACTAGTAATACTTAGTAACAAGCTTTGACGTTATAGAACTGCACGTATGTATTACATTACGAATAATAATATTAAAAATAATTAGTCGAGTGTTAATGGAAGCTGTTGTGGATACGTCACAGGTGATGGCAGTTACACAATAAATCCAGGGAAACATTCCCGGAAAGTTTTAACAGCCCAGAGAATGCATCAAAGGGCAGCTGAATTACAATACTTTCTGTGAGCCCGGACCTTGCGGTGCGGTAAAGAACACAACCGAAGTGGTCAAGTTGGGATTTTGAGTTAATCCAAAATTAAAAACCAAATTTTATTCGTCGAAACGTAAAAGCTTGAGCATTAAAAGTAATTTTGAAATTCTATAATTAAATGTGCCGTGCTATTCTATTACAATTTTGTTTTACATCTAGTACAGAGGATTGGTGGCCTTAATTGGAAGTGGGTGACACTCCGTATTAAAGACCCACTCGTCCAGGCTGATGAGCTCAGGGGAGCTGAAGAGGAGGTACAGGTACTATAAAATCCATTATTACACAATAATTATTATTACTTTAATCCGTATTTAAAAACGAAAACTTAAAAATGGCGCTTAAGCATTACTTTGAGTGTCTCGGCAAGAAAGAAAGTTTGTTGGACATCGTCCTGTGTCGGATTTTGTGAGTCGACATCCCTAAGACCCGAGTAGCCGCGTCCAGGCCCCGCCTTGCAGAATTTCTCGATGGCCGTTGCCGCCTCCCAACCCCAGTCACGGTATTTGGCATCCCCAGTAAGGCGGTAGAGCACGAAGTACGACTCAATCACTTCCGGACGAAGGATGTAGTTCTTTGCATCTGTTGGACCAGCCACAGCCTCGTGGTCAGCAGAAAAACTGAACACTTCAGGACCTGGAAGGAACGCCAGCAAAATCAATTGCGAATTATATACCAGCATTCGGCGTAAAATCCTAGTTTTTAATATTCAAAATGCTTATTATTTATAATTTAATGCTTTAGTTAACAACCGATAGACTCAATTTATTACCTATTTTAGTGAGGGTTCTAGTATATGACTCGTGACACGTGTTGGTAAAATTTTTCCCGATTTCCATATCACGCGCTTTGTTGCTGCTGTTGCCGCTAGATTTGTCGGTGTGAGCGCCTAGGGCAAACATCCCACCTGGAAGAATATACAGTCGTAAGCCAAATGAAACAAAATCTGAATGTATTAATAATTTTTTAAGGCGAGTCTAACCAGCAAAGCAAGCCAAGTGTCCCACGACGTCCCTAGCCTTCCCATTCTGGGACTCAGCAATGTACAGGAGATGCGATTGGTTGGAGATGCGTACTAAATCATTGTCCACAAAGGCATTCATAGCCCCGTCGTACATCTCACGGGCCTCAGTATCTCCGTACTGAATGGCTGCCTTGAGCAGGTACTCGTAGAAGCTGTCGCCCTGAGCACCGATGGACACTTTGTCTGTTTTCATTCCATTTAATCCAAAAAGTTTTTAAAAATGTAAATCTATACCTATACTAATGGCTAGCTTTAACTTTCGAGAAATAAAATAACGCACCGTCTGTGTATTCTCCAGTTTCGGGGCTGATATGATTGTAGTAGAGGCCCTTAGGTCGCTCTGCCGCCTTCACTACTTTCCTGATCTGCATGACCTTTTCTTTGTAGACGGGATTGCCGGTGACCTCGGACAAGTAGACCCACTCCAAGTGAAGGGTGCCGCAGCCAGCGAGGGAATTGTCGTGTTTCTGCACAGCCTGGATAATTCCATAACCCCAAAAATAAAGGCTCGTCTATAAATTACAAAATGCAAAAAACGTTCTATAGTTCCCTGGTCGACTCTTACCCCCGTGGCTAGGTTGATGTCCCCATAGGGAATTCCATTGGGGGAGTCAAATGCGGGTAGAAGCAAGTCGGCTATTTCCACCGCCTTCTGCTTAAAAAGTTCGTCGCCAGTGAGTGCATAGGCACTGAGAAAGCCACCCACGATCCGAATGTTACTCTCGAACAGTGATACAGTTACATTCTGCAAAGAAAATAGGTAAATTAAATAAGTACCAAAGTACCTACATACATTTTAGAGAAAATGTTTTATAAAATTAGGTAATCTTTAACCTTTTCGTAACGGTACTATATCTAGTTTTACATCTTTTTGAAAGTGTTAATTTCTTGTTTCAACCTTTTTGAAAGTAATAATTTCTTTTTTCAACCTTTTTGAAAGTGATAATTTCTGGTTTTGACCTTTCTGAAACTGTTCATTTTTTGTTTTTAATCTTTTTGAAAACGTCAATTTCTAGTTTTACATCTTTTTCAAACTGTTGTAGTATCTTGTTTTGACCTTTTTTAAAATCTTAGTTACTGATTCTGAATGCTTTTGAAAATGTTATTGCTAGTTTTGACCGTCTTGAAAAGGGAAAATCTAAAAAAAATCACTTTTCTAAAGCATTCTTTCCATGGTTCTCCAGTTACGAATAGATTAAGAAAATAGAAGATTCTTACAACAGTGCTGAAGTTAAGGTTGGCTGCAACCCAGTCCCGCCCCTCCTTATACTCCGCCTCCAGACCTGCGATATAGAGAGAGTCCAGGGCATCGATGATGGTGGCGCCAATTTTTGAATCTCCGTAAATCCCGCCAGTTTGACCCGTCTGTGACACGGGCTTTAGCTCATTCTCTCCCCAGGCCCAACGACGGTAGTCCGTCCAAGAGTCCAAAAGCATCTATGTTGCAATTATTTATTAATAATTAACTAAACACATTTATTAATGATTAAAGCAGTAAGTGTTTACCTGTTTAATGAAATTCCGCTTCACTCTTATAACGGGGTCCGGGTCATCCCCACCTTGCTTCAAAACCCTAGTAGCTCCATTCCGAGTTTTTAAATTCCCAGCTACGGATAATCCAGCCACTGGCCCTGTACTGAGAAAAGCATGAAGGAGAACCACAATCACAACCCAGAGAGAAGCTATAGCTTTCATTGCAATTTTTTAAATTAATTACTAATTAATAGAAAATAATTCCTAGTTTTATTTATTCAATATTTAACACTATAAATTAAGGCAAGAGGAGCTGAGCAGACTGAGTACAATTTTATTGAGGCAGTCGAAATAGAAATAATGGACCTGTTTTGTTTTCTCGATGTCTGTATGGAAGTGTATGTACACAATCGTCCGTCATCGCTGGCCATCAATCAATAAAAATCAATGTCATTCAAACACTTTGGATTAGACATGTTATTCTAATCTAATCTGTAGTGCACACTCAAGAATAATTTTATGCAGGTATGTACATTCATGCCACTTACATACGCAAGGTTGTAATGGAATTATACAACAGATATTATATCATACACAGCTTTTTATGCTGATCATTGTAAGCTTTTGTATCGTTTTATTGAAATGTCATTTTGCATCTTAAGCAGCGATATATTTTATAAATACATATATATATAATTGTATATGCAAATGCTAATTTAAGAACTTATTACGCAATTATTTCGGCGTATCACTTCTATAGGAGGTAGGTCATCAAACTTCGGACGAATTGACAAGGAATTTCCTTTAAAGTTGGACTTATTTATTCCTTTAATTATAGTAACTGCATACATGTGCTTTTGAGTGAATTAAATTACTGCACCGTTTAATTTACATTTCCAAATAATTTGACGGCCAGCAAACGCCCTTATAAAGTCATTCTAAAGAGTGTTTGCTATTCAAACTGGTAAAGTTTCAGCAACGCTAATTTACTTTTAATGTAACTATTTCTTTTAACTAAACTTTTAAAAATATAGTAATTATAAAATCCAATCGTCTGAAATAAAAACTGATTAAAATTGTGTTCGCTTTCATTTAAAAGCATTTTTAAACCTCTGGTTGCAAACGAATCGATCACAAGCAAACTGAATTTCAAATTGGAGCATTACGTTGCCTTAACACAAAATATTTCTAGAAACAAAGCCATTTAAGTACAATCTTTTCAAATTAGATATAATGGCGGGAAAACGGCCTCAGAAGAAATTTAAATTTGGAGAGTGGTTTCTGGCTGTCCTGATTGCTGCAACTTTAATTAACCTTGTTGTAACCACGCCTTCGAACGGTGGGACAATTCCTGTCTTGAAGAAATTGAGCAACATTCAAGGCCACGGTCTAGGTCAAGCTCAAACTCAAAGTAACACCCAAATGGCCCCAAATTTCCGAGGAAAGAGACAAAGAATCGTGCAACCGTCGTCGTCCAGATTCAATTGTGACACGGTAAGCCGAAGAGATGACTGCCAGGGATATAATGGATGCTTTTGGTTCAGACGGAGATTCGCCAGAGGGCAGTGTACTTACACGAACTACCGGTATTCAATATTTTTTTCTTTCGACATAAATAATTTATACTTTGGATATTATTTTTGCCTTAAACCTAAAATTTTTAACATTTATTTGTTTAGTTTGTACTGGCGTTCGTAGTTTGAACGAAGCGGGAAACCTTACACCTAGTGATTTGGAAGTATCTTGTAAAGACCAATCTTCTATATACTAGTACCCCTTATTCCATTTTATATGAAGACGTGGAGTTCAGTATTAAAGAAGTTAATGATCTCTTCATGTCGTAAAAAGCAAAAAAGAATTGCTTGTGGTTAGAACTATAATAATTGTTATTGGCATCAAACCAGAGCTGGCAGAGGTTTCTGTGCGTTTTATAGTTGATAGAGATGCTAAATTAGTTTTAAAATATTTCATTTATTATCCTTAAAAAATTAAATAATAACTATTGAATAAACCTAACTAGCCCCAACTTGCCACACTGTGCTCTTCTAATTGCACGTTTGACTAATAATGCGTTTATTTCAATTTGACCTTATAACTCCAATTTCAAAACATTAAATGTTAATGAGGTAGATAAATACAGGCAAATCGTGTTGCCAGAAAGCTCTTTAAATGTTAAATAAAATACCACCTGTTTAAAAATTCAAAGCACGTATTTTTGACAAAGAAAGAAAATATTCTCAATTTATACTTTGATGCAAACAGCCTGTTTTTAGTTATCGTTGCCGCAACTGCAAAGTTGCAGTAGTCCAGTTTTTACTTAACTGCAAAGTGGCCGAAGTCCGAAGTGCTATACAAACAATGCCATATGGATGGACTCCGGCCACTTTGCAGTTAAGAATAAAGTGAACACCGGCCATTTTTCAGATAAGGAAGAACTCGGCTTAGTAGTTACTTTCACGATATGCTTGTTGATATTTTTGAAAAACAGAAAACGTTCTGATGTATCGTTAGAACTCACACGAAAGTCTTGATTCATGCATCTTGTTGTTAGTAAATAGTGGAAAAAAAGTCTGTTAACTTGATACATATTTTAGTGGTTAACATTCCTTTAGTCACCTGAGGTTTCCTGCGAAGTCTTACAATAAGCTCCCGAAACTCTTAGATTTCCTTTGCTGATTTGATGATCTAAGAATTAATGCGATTGGTTGTTGTGACATCATCCCAATAAATATTATAATTCACGAGTGGTAGTGGCAGGACAGAGTACACGTCATTACATTGACACAGCGCCGTATCATTTACTGGCAATCACGTTTACTACTAACATCAGCATACGCATTATTTCTTGATTATTTAAGTCAAATATTAAAATGCATGCGATCAGAGTTCGTAATTCCTACAGATTCAGGTTACTTGTTGTTATTTCGAGTTTCAATACTATTGAATAATGTAGTAATATTTGCAGCAACATGCATTTTAATGTATATCCTTTACACATTACAACTTTTGAAATATATATTCAGCTAATGGGAAGCGTTCTACCCTACACCAAAATCCAACACCATCGGCCTCTATTCGAAAATCTTTGTATGATGACCCTAGTACTTGGATTAGTAAATTGGCTCCCTGTGAAATTACAACACAGTTTAGTTATTACTCTATAAATCTGAAAAGTAATTATACAGCTACTAATAAAAAGTGTGTTAACTATAAATATTCGGAAAAACAATGTAAACCGGAACAAAGTCCAAGGGAATTACCTTCAATGAAATACGGACATGAACGTGGCCGCTGTCCCAGCCGCATTCTATGTTTTTGGCTTCTAAAATAATCGGTTCGCTGAAATAGGTATAAAACTTGTTGTTTCGCTTTGCATGGATAATTTTCTCCAGTTTTTGTAATGATGTACTGTCTCGGTCATCAAAAACTTCTACAGTGACATCGTAAACTGATTCACAATGAATTGGTCCACGAAATCCCACACCGTGCAAAGCTATCTTCTGATTAGAGCATAAACTGCCCGGTTAAACGAAAAAAAATATTCAGACAGAATACGTAGTACGAAGTTATATATATGTATGAAATGCACATCAAAATTCTCACACGCTTCTCACGGCCATCTGTCCATCACAAACGAAGGTCGGGCTGCTTTCCACGGAAAAAGTTTCAAGAAGCCGAAGAGTTGAAAAATTGTTGCTGTTTCTTTTTCTGATCGGAAACGCAATGCTAGTGCTATCATACAGGGCTCTGGAATTATAAATAAATGTATACATTTTCATTTTTGAACTCATCGGAATAGAAGAGTAATTATGTACCACGCATGTAGAAAAATCTAATTAGAAACTGGGAAACCAGGTAAGCATACTTTTTATCCTCGCTTAGGCATAAATACCGGAAAATTTGAATTTGCTCCTTCTCAGTCAAAACGTCAGCGAGTCTTGTATTTTCAGAAAAGTCTGAAGGGTTCATTGTGGAAAATCGAAGCTGAAACTAGAGCTCCGATCGGTACGGGAATTTCCCGACTTTCCCGACCGGTACGGGAAACGGTACGGTACGGGAAAGCAATT
>JAQFZC010002848.1:0-21080 GCA_034695205.1 Dicyrtoma fusca
CATGGTCCGATGCGGGACGAAAGGTCCGCCTGCGTCTCACAAAAAAGGAGACGATGGAGGCAGTCAACAACAACCTTACATTTACCCAACTAATACATGGGTTTAACGATGAACGATACGTCGACGAAGGCTCGGAGGACGCTGTGATCCCTACGGTGGGCGATGGCTCACCCAGAAAGGAGGCGAACCGAGGACTAGAAGAAATGCAACCTTTTTGTTCAAAGAAAAGTTAAATGCCTCTTTTTCTTAAAGTTTAAATGGCCCTCTTACTAATTTTGGAAAGGTGTCAATACTTACACTCTTCAAGTAACTGTAAATGCATCTTTTAATATTTTTGAAAAAGTATGAGTGCCACTTTTGCTCTTTTTAAAAAGCGTAAATACCACTTTTAATATTTACAAAAAGTGCAAATGCTACTTTAATGCTTTGAACAGCAGAGAGCACATTTACACTTCTTAAAAAGAACACAAGTGTACACTCTACCAAAACCATCTGGACTGCATCATTTTCCGAAAAAGTGAAGCCATTTTTACTAGTCATAACCGCATCATTATGATGATTTCTGACCCCATCATATGATGAGGTCCACATTTAGCCCATGTTAATTCCCTATCTTATGAAGAAACTCATCTGGACCCCATCTAGTTCGCATCATTATGATGCATTCTAACGCATCAAAATGATGCGATTATAATGCTTACAAATGGCTTCACTTCTTTTATGATGCGATTATGATTGGGTGATTTTTTGCAGTGTACTCACGCTTTTTAAAAAACAGTAAAAGTAGCGTTTACATTGTTTTAAAAATTGTAAAATAACCATTTAAACTTTGTAAAAAATAGTAAACGTGGCATTTGTACTTTTTTAAACAACCGTGGAACTGCACACAGCATTTTTTCGGAAACAATAACACGGGAGTAAAAGTGGCATCTACACTTTTTCAAAAGTCGAGTATTATTTCAATATAAAAAGATTAATTGTGGCAATCACACTTTTTTGAAATTAGCAATGTGTCATTTACTCCTTTTCAAAATAATAAATGTGGCACTTTTAAAAAACAGTAATATTATTGACATTCACAATTTAAAACATTTCCAGACGTGGCAATTAGATTTAGACGAAGTGTTAATGCAACTTTCACTGTTTTTGAAAAGCATAAATACAAATTTTACTTGGTTTTATAGTTTTTTAAAAACGTAGGGAGCAGTTTTAAAAAGTCTAATTGCTATGTTTATTAATTTTAAAAAAGTTTAGAAGGCGCTATTATTTTTTTAAAAATTAGAAATGCCACTTATAATATTATTGAGTACAAGTCAATTTTTTAAAAAGTGTAAATGCTACGTTTGATTGCTATCAAAATGTGTCTATAAAGGCGTCATTAACTATTTTTAAATTATGTACATAATAGTGTTAATATTTTGTGAAAGTGTAAATGATACTTTTACGATTTTTGAAAATTGTAAATACGAATCTACTTTTTTAAAATTATTTTTAATGTTGTAGGGGTCAGTTTTACTATTTTTGGAAAACCGTAAATACTTGTTTTAATATTTGAAAAAAGTTTGAATTGTACTTTTTTATTTTTGATAAAGCGTAAATACAACTTTTACTGTTTTCAAAAAGAGTATATGTATTAATTTTGCGGAAAAGTGCCATTTACATTTTTTTAAATTACAAATATGCTATCTACACTTTTTTAGAAATCGTGAAATTGCCTTTTCAATTGTTTCAAATATAGCTAAAGTGGAAAACACACTTTTTAAAACACTAAATGTGACTATTTTCAATAATTGTAAAAGATGCATTAAAAATCATTTTTAGAAGTGGCTTATACATGTTTTAAAAATAAAACTGGAATTTATAATAATTCAAAATCAATATTAGTGCAATTTAGGCTTTTTAGGAAAAAGGCCATGTGGCAATGACAGTTTTTGCGCTTTTTTAAACATACTAAAACTGGTATTACCACGTCCTCAAAAATAGAGAATCTGCTCCCTTCATCTTTTAAAAACCATCAAACAAAATTACATTTTTATTTCCACTTTTCAAAAACGGTAATAGTTCGATTTAAACTTTCTAAGAAAAAGAAAAGCTGGCATTTACACATTCGAAAAAATGATTACCGTGACATTTACAATTTTTCAAAAATAATTAAAATACAAATTACAAATTTTAATTTTTAGGAAAATTGACACTTACAGCTCCTTAAAAACAATTAAACAAAATTAAATCCATATTTTACACTTTTCAAAAGAAGTAACGGAGGCATTTAGTGTTAAATAAATGTAAAAAGGTGTTCACACTTTTCAAAAATTGTAAAAGTCGCATTTAAACAATTTAAAAATAGGTAATCTCGCATTTCCACTTTTTCATAACCAGCAAAGGTGGCATTTTCACTTTAAAAAAAATAAAAATGCAATTTAAACATATTAAAAAATTACCAAGCTGGCGCTGTGTAAAAAATATTTTATTTGGAATTTATGATTTTTCAAAAATAATAAAAGTGCCATTTAAACCTTTTTTAAATTGGTTAACTCTTACGGCTTTGTAAAAAATTACAAAAGTGGCATTTAAACTTTTTCAAAAATAATGAAACTGCTCGCTACATTTTTAAAAAACTTTAAAGCAAAATTTTGAATTAAATTTATACTTTTCAAAAACAGTAAAAGTTGCATTTACGCTTCTTCTAAATGCCACTTCTAAAAATGTTCTTTATTTCTAATTTATAAAAAAAAACAGTGTAAACAGCAATTTTGCGATTTTGTAATTGTTTAAATAGCACTTTTGCTAATCTCAAGAAAATGTAATTGCAACATTTTTTTATTTGTAAAACATGTAAATAAAACTCGTGGTATTTTTAAGAAAGTTAATATGCCACTTTTACTCTCGTATTATCGATTCTAATAAATGCTGTGAGGAGTTCCACGTTTTTTTACAAAAAATCTAAATTCCACGTTTACTGTTTTCGAAAAAGTGTAAATGGGACGGTAGCTAATTGTAACAAAGCTTAGATTGACCTTTTTTAAACAAGGTAGGTTTGCAGTTGGGTTTTTTTATTTTTTAAAAAGTGTAAACGCCTCTTGTGCAGTTATTAAAAAATGTAAATGCCACTTTTCGATTTTTCCCAAAAGTAGCATTGTCACTGTTACGTTTTTAATAAACGCGTAATTACGACGTTTATTATTTTTTATAAAGTTTAAATGCCCGTTTCACTATTTTTAAAACAATGAAAACGCTACTTTCACTGTTTTTTAAAAAGTGTAAATACCACGTTTGGTATTTTTCAAAGTGAATGGCAAAAAGGACTACTTACAATTTTTAAAAAGAGCCAAAGTGGCATTCTTAATTTAAAATCGTTTTTTAAAAACGAAAAAACGTAAAATCAAGGCGGGCTTTTCTTTATTTTTATTGTGAAATTACCTGTTTACCTTTTCAAAAAAAGTACAATTGGAATTTACATTCCCTCTAAACTAGTTAACGTGGCATTTACACTTTTTAGAAAAAAGTCAAACTTTTCACTACAGTCAAAACAATAATATACGATAGTAAAAGTTTCATTTACACCTTTTAAAACCACTAATTGTTACTGTTACACCTTTCAAAAATAGTAAAAGCGGCATTATGAAAGGTTTTAGAAGTGGAATTTATTTTTTGCTTCAAATAAAAAAAGTGGCATTTATAGTTAATTACAAACAATGATAATAAAATTTAAACTTTTAAAAAATAGACTAGGGAGCATTTACAGTATTTAATTTAAATTTAGTAAAATTGATATGTACACACTCTCAAAAATATAGAATCAGCTCCCTTCATTTTTCAAAAGCTATAAAGCAAAATTAAACTTGTATTTATACTTTTCAAAAAGAGTAAAAGCGGCATTTACACTTTTTGAAAATAGCAAAATAAAAAATTACCTTTTTTAAAACCAGGAATAGTTACTTTAAAAAAAACATTTTCTAGTGGCATTTATAAAAGGTGTAAATGCAACATTTACGGCAACAGGCCAGCGTTTAGCTATGTCGTGCATACCAAAATACTCGCCAGGCATTTCTTATTGTTGGCAAAAATTAATAGCAGTTGCTGTCTCAAACTGAGTCAAGGACATCTTGTAAAATAATGGAAGTCATTGAACTCAGAAAATTGCGAATGGTCCCTAAATGTGGCCACCCCTGATCCTAAATGTGAACACGCGGAAAACCAAATCGCTGCAAATCTGGGTTGAGGATGCTCCTAAGTATTATTTTGGATTTTATGAACATTTTGCAAAAATTTTGATACCACTCTTGCGACAATAAACTTGGTTAAGCTACACGGAAAAATTTTGCTATCCGTAGCTGCATTTGTTTTGGTTTTCCCAAAAACTGCACCAAAAAATAAACCTAAATAGTATAAGCAAGGAGAAACTACCTTCTACAATCACCGATGTAATGCTTAATAAAAAGAATTTAAATTTAGTGGTCAAAATTTTTTTAATTAGTGCGTTATTTTCTCGAATTACATTTTGTAATGTAAGTATATAGGGATAAGCCGTACACGGGGATAAGACATACCTACATATATTAAGAACCGTTATAATGTTGTTCAGGCAGAAACTATTTAAAGTATTTTGACACCTCTCACCGTGTTCAAATGAGTGAAACAGGGGGTGACCACATTTAGGACCCTACCCCATTTTTCGGCTG
The DNA here is from genome assembly GCA_034695205.1 of Dicyrtoma fusca. NCBI lineage: Eukaryota > Metazoa > Arthropoda > Collembola > Symphypleona > Dicyrtomidae > Dicyrtoma > Dicyrtoma fusca. Next base: position 4,683 of record JAQFZC010002848.1, read on the forward strand.
TTTTCGTTTCGATTTAATTTACCAGCAACAACAAAACATAAAATCGTGCAATTTGCTTTCAATTAATACCTAACGAGCCTATCTACACGTGAATATCTTGAGCGAAGAAAAAGACTCGATTAAAACCAAATTATCAGACATTGAACTGGTCCGAACACAATCCTCACTTGCAATCAAATTTGATTAAAAAAAGACGAGACGTGTAAAGCAGGGAATTAAAAACACTTTTGTTTGCTATCAAATAATCAAAGCTCATATCAAGTTGTAAAGCGTTGTTTGCTTTTACATGGTTTTAATACTCGTAGCTATACAAAATTATTCAGTCATTTTGATTCCATCTGGTGAACTGAGGTTACTAATCAATACATTTCAATAACCACGCCACAAGCCTAAACGAGGCTAGCCCAACTTAAGTCGCTTGAAACATTAAGCATTAATGGAAATAGAAGTTCAGTGCAAGTATTTAAGCAATGATATTTCCAGCAAATTGTCTTCCATAAGCCACTACGTCCTTATCAAAAAATGAAATCGTCGTATTCCAGGTTATTTTAAGGACTTAGCACAATGTACTGTGGGTGTAAATATTGTGTGATTTAAAGAATGCCACAAATCAAAACGGGCAAACAATATTGAATTTTTAAATTAAGTTTGGGATGGCTTACCAAGCAAGCTAGGGTAAACGTTTAATTTCTCAGAGCTATATATCGTTGCATAAGAAGCAAAATGATGCAATCCAACTTTTGCTAAAAGGAAAGCAATGCATAAATAATGTACATAGTTTAGCTACGCATCACTTTGCTTTTTGCAAAACTTCTACATACAGCATTTTGGTTCTTGTGCCACGATATGCCTCAATGGTACTATCATCCATTTTAATAACGCTTGTATTACATGAGCACTTGGAAAAGCTTTCCGTAGGTTAAGGCATGTAGTATATACACAACGCCATTAAATCAAAGCTGGTGTCAATTTCAGTAAGTGTTGTATTCTTCCACATGTTTGCACGATTATATCCCTAAAAATCATTTATTTTAATAAATTTTAATGAGATTCCGAGTATCAAGTATTACTGGTAACTGAGTACACCCAAACTTATATGTCTCTAGCCTTTACAAATATTATGGATGGCTGAAAACCTTATTCCAAACTAGTCACAAGAGCACTAGTAATATTTTCAACATGTTTGCTAAACGAACGCCATAAACGCCGAATTACTTGCCAGGGAATTTATACATCCTATTATTTCAAGACCATATTATTAACAAAGCATACTATAAAATGCAAATATATAATTTAATGAAAACACACGAAGCCAGCAGATATTTTAACCTGTAAGTTAAATTTGGGCTTGCTTACACTGCACTGAAGGTTTCTTTAGTTTGTGTGACGGAGTCACTGACTCAGAACTACAAACCCAACAATGGCAAAATCAAACAGCTTTGTAATAAAATTGGTCTTTATCTCGCTGTGTCTATTTACAAATGTGACATTTTCATTAAAACATTCCTCGAATGGAGCATTTCTAGATGTAACTCCCATCACTGAAAGTAATTATTTAAACAACTGTTTGATCCAGATGTACATTATCGGTGACGTCATTAACTATACACGATTCAATAACCCGGTTGCAATATCTAACGAAAATAAAAATGTATTTGAGTGGAATATATTCAAGTTGAATTACAACTGGAGTTTCAAAAGCAATAGCAGAATTCGGTGTTATGCTTTAGTGATTAACTTAGAAGAGTGCGATAGAATCACATCCGAAGATCTGGATTTATTTCGCACATTATTCACATATTCACCCTCCAGACGGGCGAGCATCTACCCCCAATGGTTTGTGCTAACCGTTAACGAGAAATGTTTGCATGCAAAAGAGTACAAACGGATTAACGGGGCAGTTAGAGAGCTAATTAGAACAAACTTAGATGACAATCACTGTCCGATGTTTGTGCATTTATTTTACACTCGTTTTCCTTTACAAAGCGATAGCTCGAAAGATGCCATTGGATTTCGTTTCAAATCCGTCAGAATTGGTCCTCGAAATGACTTTAATTGGTACAATTCACACGTACGTACATTTGCGTTCCTGGAATATACATGTTACAATTTTTCTGTGGACACCTGTTGGGTTAAAGCAGTTGCGCAGTATGAATTCGAAATCGACGGGGGTAGGAGGTTTACTTGGAGTCCTAGTGACACCGGTATAGCAGCTTCTGTACTTATGAAAATGCACAAAAGTAAATCTCCCTTTGTTCAACATAGTCCAGGAATATTGTCAGCAGCAACGTATGCATTCCTTACAGAACCCTTAAACTACTCTCACATGGCCAGAATGAAGTGGTATGATGTCATTTGCAACAGGATTAGAATATACAACTATGTGGAGGATGATATTTACGTACAATATCCTAAATTTCAAATAGATTTGTTTCCGGTTGGACAGACGAAGCCCTACAAATTTATGACAAAGCATAACGTATATCAAAACAAGAACAAGTGGGATGTTTTGACTTCGCCCCTCCATGCGTCTGTTTGGTATTTCATTGGGTTTGCGTCGCTGGGGCTGTCGATCACGCTAACGCTTGCTGGAATACAAAGAAATGCCAGAATTGATGTGATGTGGGGGACGTTGTTACAAAACTTTGTTATTATTTTACTTAGAACTTTGGGCGCGTTGGCGGAGGAATCACAGATGGAAACTCTGCTGATATATGTCAAAGAACGGGCGGCAAAACGTGTTTGCGCAAAACTGATTGCATTATTTCTTTGTTTAGGAATAATTCTGACCAATGGTTACAAAGGATTTCTTAAGACAGGTTTCACTATTCAGCGCCCATTTCAAACAAATTGGACAACTATTCCCGAAATGACAACCATTTTATTGTATGCCTTTGTAGAAAGCAATTCACACCAATGTGAAAGGTACTTCGAACCCGAGGTAAATTATGATCCAAGCAAGGTACATCGTTTCGAGAGAAATGCATTTTCTACCTATTGTAAGGAGGAACAGTTAGATTGCGGAATCTTCAAGCGATGGCAAACAAAACTCTATTCAATAATTGGTGAAAACGGGATGAGTCCAGTAGTAATAGCATTCAATCCAACTTTTGACAATATTGTCTATACATGCTCGTCACAGTTGGAAAATCTTGTGAAAGAGTCAGATTTTGTTAACGAACCAAAAGTCGCACTTCTTTTTGAAGAAGACGAATTTGATTTCTATTGGCGTCGCTTAGAACCTCTTGTGGAGCAGAATCAAAAATTAAAATTTGCTCACAACATGAAAGTAGATGATAAGTTTCTCAGTCGCCAAACATTCTATGGCCTACCCAAAGGATTGCATAAATACCACGACTGGGTTCCAAATCAAATGAAGCGACTTTTGTCCTCAGGAATATACTGGTTCTGGGCAAAGTGGCACAACATTCGGTTTGTAAAATCCAAGAGATTTTCTTTACTTGTGGGTAAAGTGGGGGTCACCAAACAGACGCCCAAAAGAATATCGTTTACAGAATCAGATATTTTGATCGTTTTCTACATTTATGGGGTCTTATGTTGTCTATCTGCTGTGGCGTTTGTCAGCGAAGTTATTGGGAACCGTCGTCGTGAGTGTTTCAGATTCGTAATATCTATAGTCACGAAATTCTGTGTGCTCGCATTTTACTTATGTGCATTTGTGCAAAACGCCTGTAAAAGCATGTTCGTCAGATTAACAAAACGGTTAGGATGTGCCAAACGTTGCTTAGGTTGCAAATAGTTTTTTACATTTTATTCCAGAATTTATTTAGGTGTTTTGTACTGCCTGTTGTATATTGTATGTAAAATAATAAGGATTTGATTCGTATTCTTTTACTTAATTTGAAATTCACCTATGAATAAAAATGCATGTAATCTTTGATTGTAATGGGAAAGTTCAAAAATAAATTTTAGCCGAAGAATCCCTTTATTAAATTACAAAATAAATATATATTTAACTCAAATCAACCAATTTAAATTAAAATCTTGTAATCACTTGAGACTAACACTATTAAAACATTGAAAACATGAAATTAACACTTTCAAAAAGGCCAAACTAGAAATCACTAATTTCAAACGAATGCAAAACTAGAAACTAACACTTTCAAAAAGGTCAAAACAATAAATTACCATTTTTCAAAGGGATGCAAAACTAGAAACTAAAAACTGTCGAACAAGTTACACGTTGCCTTGCCTCTCTTCATTCTTCAAACAAGCCATTAACAGTGGTGGCGTATCATTCCCACACTTGAAAAGCGTAGTTCGTTTTCGTTGCAATTTCCAAGCTTACACTTACAAAACATTTAATATTTGAAGTTCTTCTTTCCATGTTTGAGCAATTTTTGATGGTGTATTTCCGCTGTATGTAGCTGGGTACCTATGTGTACGTTGTGGATGAAATATATTTATACTCAAAGTACAAAATGGGAGCCCATCTTAGTTTTGTAGGCAAATAATTAATAAGGGTTCAACTAAGTGGAATACGGTGGCACAATCAAACACATTTGATCAAGATAACAATTACTTCTGAAACAAAACTTTAATTTAAAAAGGCCCTTTCGTCTATTCAAATGAATAGTTTGACATGTTGAAAAACGCGCTCTGTGAAATTGTGGCTGGGCTTATTGGATCATCAACTCAGTCAATTTATGTAAGTACAGGTTTGACTAGGCCTGCTTCCGTGTTTAATTAATTTACAGATATAAGTTGATTTGAAAATTGCATCAGCTTAGCTCCTAGTTAAACCCAAATACAAAGATAAATTGGCTCTGCTGTAAATGGAATTTTCTTACAAGAGCTTATCAGAAAATTGTTAACCACACAATTTCCTTTCGACGAAAATAGAAAATAAATAAATTATGCTTGTAAATTAATATTATTTTTTCTCTAATTGGGTCCACAGGTGTAGATTGCTGTATTTTGTGAACATTCCACAAACTTGATTAGTCAAATTGACGATCGGTCTGTGAAAAACTTTTGGCAAGTATTAGAGGACATTGTTGTGATTGTTATTTGCTTTACTGTTCAGCTGATTTAGACGCCCGTTTGTGTGCGTCGCAACTATAAGGCAATAATTGTCCAAAACGAAATTACCAACGCGTAAAAGCTTACTTAATCCCTTTAATTTACAAAAAGCCATTTTTACTAATTATAATCGCATCATAATGATGCGAACATGATGGGGTCTAGAAGAGTTTCTTCATAAGAAAGGGAATTAACATGGGCTAAATGTGGACCTCATCATATTATGATGAGGTCAGAAATCATCATAATAATGCGATTATAATAGGTAAAAATAGCTTCACTTTTTCGGAATATGATAGAATTTGGTAGAGTGTACTTATCCAAAAGTTCAATTCGAGACTATTTCAAGGTCTTATTGACATAAATTACGTATACATCTACATATCGAGGTTTAAGGTTCAAAATGACGCGTACCCAATTAGGCTTTAATGCAAAGTGACGCGCTGACCGCAGCTTATGGTGCCAAGTGACGCGTATCCATTTTTACTACTTTTCTTTGCATTAATTTTACTGGAGAAAAGGTTTGCACGTCCATGTGTAACGATGCTTATAAATACTTGTTGTTATAGAAAGGGGCTTTTAAGAATTCTGCCGACGACAAGATAATCAAAGACAATCAGTAATATTTTGCGTTTCGGTGCTTACTTTGCCAACTACATATTAATGTAGTGGGTAGTAGGTGCTACTTATGATTAATGTGTTTGCACTTTAATGGACGTGATCACTTGAATTATTTTGAAAATTTGAAAATAGGTTTTATGTAGTTAAAAGCCCCTGAAATTCAGTTGCGTACATAATATAGTAGTAAACGTCCTATATTTGGCCAGTGGCTGACACTTTTTTAACGGCAACAACACTTTAAGCTTGGGTGCAATTTAAAGCGTAAAAAATTGACAAAGTCAAGATTCCATTTTACCCTCAAAATAGTCGAATTCAATTTTCAAAATTTTAGGTAATAATAAAATTATTGGCTTTATAGGCTTACGTTTCGCCGAATATAGAGTCTGTAGGTATTATTTGAAGACAAATTCCAGGATTTTGTTTTGTTGTTGCTGATTGCTGAGAAATAAAATCAAAACGAACACAGCTGAAAAACAGGGTCACGTTCCAAATGCAGTTACCCCTAGTTTCACACATTTGAACTGGCTAAATTATTTTACCCTGTTTAAGTATTTACAAATATAATATTATAACCTTGTGTTTATTATGATATATATATGTCAGTGTCACTGCAAAGTGGACTGTTTTTACTTAACTGCAAACTGGCCGGTGTCCACTCACATTTTAACTGCAAGGTGGCCGGAGTTCATCTATGTTGTGATATGTGTCCCACATAACCTTTTACCCTCCTCCACCCGCAGCCCAAACCAGCAAAGGTGCGCATTCAAGTTACAACACATTTTATAGAAAATTTTGGTGCGGATCTAGTCAATAAATCATTTTTACGATTAGTAGAAAAACAGAAACGTTATGAATAAAAAGCTCAGTGACTGTAAGAACGGCAAAAATCGACTTTGCCTCAGTTTTTGTCTATAACTTGTTTATATGGTATCCAATTTTAAAACTGATTACTAGGCTAGATTTTCTTCTTTTCAATAAAGTTTGTTGTGGCATGATTGCGCGATTTTGCTGGATTGGGCTGTGGAGGGGGGTTTGTGAGATCCATTACAAATAATGCAATATGGATGATCTTTGGCCACTTTGCAGGTAAGATTTGAGTGGACACCGGCCAGTTTTCAGTTAAGTAAGACCTGGACTTAGGCCTTTTTGCAGTGACATTGACGATATATGACTGACACTTTTTGTGGGTTTTGCTTTTTGTGAGTAAAAATTTCGAGAAATGTATTAAAAATTGATCTTGGAAAAGCGAATGATTACAGGACCTATTTTGTGTTTGATTTTAATATTTACGATTTTGTTTTCGCTTGAGCTGTATAGCTGAATTTTTAAAAAATATAGGTTTGAAATGAAACATTTTTGTATGCTACTGAAGCAAGTTTATTTTATAATCAGTTAATCAGTAAAAACTTGTCAAAATCCCCACAACAGTGCCAAATAAAATTTAGCAACACCTAGAAACTTATTAGTATCTAAACATTTTGGTTATTGGCAAGATCCCAATTAGGACACTAGATGACCACATTAAAGGTTTACATATTTGGAATTCAATTGTTTTCATGACTTCGTTTTTCGTTTACTTCATACGATGTCCGAATGTCCTTTACAGTTTTAAACAACAATGGCTATTTGATTTTTTGGCCATAATAAATGTCTGGCAAGCGTTTGGAGGCTACTATATACCCATTTTGTAACTTTAAATAGTTAGTTATAAATAATTACTAGTTTTACTCTGCTGAAAATAAAAATAAATTCTAATTCTCCCTACCTACCTAAATCCTGTAATCCTGTCTATTTATTTTAACGTTAGACTGATCCTTTGTCTAACTTATCAATATACTAAAAGTAGATCAAGCTTGTAAAACGGAGCATGAAAAACACGTTTATTTTTGCTGAATGAGACCTCTTGCGTATATGTGAATATAAGAACCACATTACTATAATAAATATCCAAAGCTCGTGTCAGGTTGTTAAGGGCTGGTTGCTGCAATAGGGTGTTAACATTAGTAGCTATAAAAAACTGTTCAATAATTTCTATTAAATCCTGTGTACTGAGTATTATTAATCTATAAATTCCAATACCCCTGCCATAAAAAGTCATAATGTGGCTAGCCCAACTGAAGTATCTTGAAACATTACGCATCAATGGAAATAAAAGTTCAGAGTTCACATTTTTTGTTGCAGAGCTTGAAACTACGCCACGATGGCGTTATAATAAAAATCTTAATAACACTTGTATTGTATAAGCACTCGTATTCACTGAGTGGACTTTCCGTTGTTTAAGATAAATAATATAAATTGTCATGAAATCAAAGCTGATGTAAGTTTGAGTCTGAGTTGAATACTATTATATTAATAATTTTGAATCAACCTTGAGTTATACCTATGTATAACTGATAAATAATGTCAGATGGGTCAAAACCTTGTTATGCAGACAAATATGTTTTCGATCAAAACAGTAGATCTGGCAAAACTACTGTGCTGTTGCTGTGTGAAGGAAATCCGCCTCATTGTGAAATAGGTTAAGACCAAATGGTGTTCTATGATTTATTTTCATTTTATTCGTCTTACATGGTCAAAAAAATTCATGAAACGCCAAAACAAAATTGAAACCAAAACTTTATTTACCTTATTTAGTTATGGCAACTCAGTCAGTACAATTGCGTTATAAAAACATTATACTTTAGTGGCTAATTTTCTAATTTAAACGAAACTAATAATACAAACTCAAGAACGAAATAATTTTAGAAAAAGAAATGCAAAGCGGAAGTCAAAATTTTAAAGAAGTATAGCGAAACTGACAATGAGAGCAAAATGTCTCAACAGTATGTTTAGCCATGCTCCAACGACTTAAAAGTTATAAAAACCCTCACCTTTGTGCACAAAAGTCATTAAAAACACTTCTCCCTTACGTTTATTAAGTTGCGACGGATTTCCTTCATGAACGGAATTGCCCCATTCTACATTATCCTCAAAAGCCATACCTTGCTGTGAATGTGTGTTTAACGGAGTCCAACCCAACTTAAGTCTCTACAAATGTTATGCATGACCAAAAATCGTATTTCACACCAGTCACAAGTACATGTGTGTGTTCATTATAGGTACTTGATCGACTCAACGCTATAAAGGCCTTCATATCTGCCGGAGAATTTAATGTTCATTCGTATTCTATTTTGTGTTTCAAGTCTGCATCAGAAACATGGCAAAACACCCTATGCACTCGCACAATTTTAACAAATCACGGGAAGCGAGCAAACATTGTTCAATTTGTAACCTAAATAATTGGTTTGCTTACCCTGAATCATAAGCTTCTTTAGTTTGTGTGAAGTATTCATACGAATATAGCTGCCTACAACACAATGGCGAAATCAAACAGCTTTGTAATAAAATTGGTCTCTATCTTGTATCTATTCACAAACGCTACATTTTCATTAAACCATTTTTTGAAAAGAGCATTTCTAGATATAGCTCCTATCCTTGAAAGTAATTATTTAAACAGCTGTATGATTCAGCTGCACACAATTGGTGACGTCATTGACTACTCACAAATCAAAGTCCCTGTTGCTATATCGAGCGACAATACAAATAAATTTGAATGGAACATTTTCAAGATGAATTACAACTGGAGTTTCAAAAGCAACAGCAGAATTCGGTGTTACGCTTTAGTCATCAACTTAGAAATGTGCCATAGAATAAAAAGAAAAGAACTGGATTTTGTGAAAGTTTTATTTCCCAAAATGTTTAAAAACCCATCTTTACGGCGGTTTAACATCGCCCCACAATGGTTGATGTTAGTTGTTAGCAACAGATGCTTGGATTCAGCAGAGTACACATTCCTTAACAGGGTAGTACGCAAACTAGTTGCAATAACTTTTGACATCATTCGCTTCCCTATAGTGGTGCGTTCAACTTACAAGAAACTTGTCATTCGTTCATACAGAACTAGGTTGGAAGTCGTCTACGAATTCAGTTTCCAATCATTCACAATTGGTCCTCGACTTGACTTAAATTGGTACAGAAAACACACGCATACATATTCGTTGCAGACATACGAATGTTACAATGTTTCTGTTGGCATTTGCTGGGTTAAAGCAGTTGCTCAATATGAATTCGAAATCGAAGAGGGAAGGAGGTTTACGTGGAGTCCCAGTGATACTAATCGTTTTAATCGTATACAGGCTGATGAACTTATGGAAATGCATAAAAGTAAATCTCCCTTTGCTCGGCACACTCCTGGAAAATTGGAAGCAGCAACGTTTGCATTCGTTACAGCACCCTTAAACTACTCTCACATTGCCACAACGCGGGACAAAGGATACGTTCCCGATGGTTTCCAAATAGACAACTTTGTGGAAACCGATATGCTTGTCTATTCAGGCTTTAAACATTTGAAAGTACATTTATTTCCTGTTGGCCAGACAAAGCCCTACAAGTTTATAACAAAGCACAACGTGCATCAAAATAAAAACAAGTGGGAGATTTTGACTTCGCCCCTTCAGGCGTCTGTTTGGTATTTCATTTGTTTTGCGTCGCTGGCTTTGTCATTTACGCTAACACTTGCTGGAATTAAGAGAAAAGAAAAAATCTATGGGATATGGGGAGAGCTTTTACAAAACTATATTTTTAATTTGCTTAGAACTGTGGGTGCGTTGGCCGAGGAATCGCAGATGGAAACTCTGTTGATTTATGTAAAAGAACCGGCGGCTAAACGTGTGTGTGCAAAACTGATTGCATTGTATCTTTGTTTGGGAATAATTTTGACCAATGGCTACAAAGGGTTTCTCAAGACAGGTTTCACTATTTTACGCCAAGCTGAAACAAATTGGACAACTATTCCCGAGATGACAACTATTTTGAAGTATGCTTTTACAGCAAGCAAATCACTCGATTGTGATCTTTACATCAAGAACGAGAACAATTGTAACCCGAGTAGGGTTTGCCGTTTCAGTGGATTGTACAATGCTGACATTTGCCGGTTCCGAGAACGTGGGAGTGAGTGCAATATTTTTAATCAGTGGAAAAATAAATTACTCCATGATAAAAGGATGTTCAATCGTACAGAAGACTTTTCATCGGTCGACAAAATTGTTCATATCTGCTCGTCACAGTTGGAAAACCTTGTAAAAGAGTCAGATTTTGTCGACGAATCAAAAGTCGCATTTGTTTTTGAAGAAGACGAATTTAAATTCTATTGGATACGCTTGGAGCTTTTAGCGGCGCAGAATCCAAAATTAAAATTTGCTCATAACATGAAAGTAGATGATAATTTTCTTAGTCAACAATCATTCTATACCCTACCCAGCGGAACCCATAAGTACCACGAATGGGTTCCGAATCAAATGAAGCGACTGCTGTCCTCTGGAATTTACTGGTTCTGGGAAAAGTGGCATAACATTCGGTTTGTAAAATCCAAGAGCTTGGCTTTACTTGTGGGTAAAGTAGAGATCCCCAAACAGAAGCCCAAAAGTATTTCGTTTACAGAATCGGATATTTCAATCGTTTTCTATCTTTATGGGGTCTTTTGTTGTTCGTCTGCAGCAGCGTTTGTGAGCGAATTTATGTTGCACTTTCGTCACCTGATTTTCGGAATCGTAAAATTTATAGCTACGAAAATGTGGATGAATGCATTCTATTTATGTGTATTCATGCAAGCAGCCTTTAAAAACATCTTGGTAAGACTCATAAAACGCTTAGAGCGTGCCACACGTCTTTTAGGGTGCAAATAGTCTTTCACATTTCTTTTGTGATTTGTGAGTGATAGACACATGTAGTTCTTGGACGTCGCAGTTCACATTTTTATCAAAAAATCAATTCTTAACAACTGGTTTGTCAAGCAACACATTGTTGTAGCGTGTACTTAAGCTTGTTGTTGGTATAATTACTTTGCCATCGTGTGTTGTACTTTATAGTACAAAAACTTTATAAACTTTAAGTACTTATTGGAGTTATTTGTGTAATATGTAATACTTTAGTCGTTACCGTATTTTTTGTATTAATTGCTCGGTTTTTGAATGAGTTCCTTAGGCAATTAATATGTACATGGAATACGGTATTTGGGTGCGTATATTGTAGGTACACTGCAAAAAATCACCACATCATAAACGCATCATTTTAGCCAAAAAGTGAGTCCTATTTGCCGCATCATAATCGCATTATAAGGGGTGTAAGATGGGATCCAGATGCGATTATGATGCGTTTATGATGCGATTATGATGCGGCAAATAGGACTCACTTTTTTGCTAAAATGATGCGTTAGTTGGTAGAGTGTAGTTTTACGTAACGTTAAGTATGTCAACAATAAAATTATTGTCACTAAAGCAAATAGAGAGTAGGTTAAACAAGTACTGATACAACAATATAGTTTTATTTTGAATTCTTCGACTTGTTTGATTGGTTTGGCATTTAATCCTGAACTTAAGTAGGCAAACAAGGTTCTAATTTAGTACAGTTTTGTGTAACGGATTACGTTCGATATTTGTAAATTTTAGTGTTTAAGGTCTAAATTAAAGTTAAATTATCCCTTTGCTATTACACGTTGGACAAGCAACATATTTTCCCAAGTAAAAAGTGGTATCATAAGTATGTAATAAAAGTTTACCCAGACTTCAGTAAATCTGTTTTAAATCTGAAAATGGTGTTATATGACATTTGCAAAGAAATTCAAAATAAACAAGTGATTAATTGTTTACATCAATTAAAATTGGTTATATAGTTATTATTATTAAATAAATTATAAGTAAACTGTTTGAGCGAGAATGGGAAGGAGTAAAGTTATTTCAAAGAAGTATCTATAAAATAATAAATAGTTTTTAAAACAATCATAACAAAATTTTGTTGGAAGTGTCTTTGTTGCAAAATTCGATTACAAATAATCATTTATTAAATATTTTATTGCCGAATTTAATTAGATTTTTTGTACTGCCTATTATTGTATTGTAAATAAAATATTAAGGATTTCATTAATTATTCGTTTAGTTAATTTGAAATTCAACTATAAATAAAAATGTATGTAATCTTTGATTGTAATGGGAAGGTTAAATAAATAAATTTTAGCCAAAGCATCCCTTTATTAAATTACAAAATAAAAATATCTATTTAACTCAAATCAACCAATTTAAGTTAAAATCTTGTAATCACTTGAGATTAACTATTAAAACATTGAAAACTGTAAACCAACACTTTTAAAAAGGCTAAACTACAGATTGCCATTTTCAAAAGAATGCAAAACTAGAAACTAGCACTTTCAAAAAGGTCAAAAGTAGAAATCACTATTTTCAAAAGAGTGCAAAACTAGAAACTAACACTTTCAAAAAGGTCACAACAATAAATTACCATTTTCAAAGGGATGCAAAACTAGAAACTAAAACCTGTCGAACAAGTTAAAGGTTGCATTGCCTGGCTTGATTCTTCAAACAAGCCATTAACCGTGGCGGAGTATCATTCTCATACACTTAAAAAGCGTAGTTCGTTTCCGTTGCAATTTCCCAGTTCACCCTTGTAAAAAATTCAACGTTTAAAGTTCTACTTTTTCCATGTTTGAGGAATTTTTGATCGTGTGTTTCTGCTTTATGTAAGTGGATACCTATATGTATGTTGTGGCTGAAATATATTTATACTCATAGTACAAAATAGGCGCCCGTCTTAGTGATGTATTTGAATAATCAATTAGTGTTAATTCAATCAAGTGGAATACAGTGGCAAAAACCAACACATTCGATCACGATAACAATCACTTAAGAAACAAAATTTTAATGTAATGTGGGACGATGGATTTTAAGTTCTCAATTTAATTTACTGAGGCCCAATTGTGGCTAAACTTAAGTCATCAACTCAATCAATTTATGTACGTACGGGTTTGACTTGGCCTGCTTCCGTGTTTAATTAGTTTACAGATATAAGTTGATGTGAAAGATGCAACAGCTTAGCTCCAAGTTAAACATAAATATAAATTGGCTCTGCTGGAAGTACTGGAAATATGATTTTTTTTACACGTGCTTATCAGAAAATTGTTTACCATACAATTTCCTTTCGACAAAAATAGAAAATAAAAAAATAAATCTTGTAAATTACTATAAGTTTACTATAATTGGGATCACAGGTGTAGATTGCTGTATTTTGTCTATTCTATAATCTTGATTAGTCAAATTGACGATCGGTCTGTGTAAAACTTTTGGCAGGCATTAAGGTTCGTTTATATAGATAGCAACACAGAAGTTGCTACCATTCGCAACATTTTCTTAAAAAAAGCTGGTAAAAAATGCCTAGTACCGCTTTGTCAAAATCGCTATTGTTTTTACAAAGCGTTTACATAGGAAGCAACAATTTTTGCTGAATGCGGCATTAAATTTAAAAATTGGCGGACTTTTCAATAGCGGGCCTTTTGTTTGCACTGAAGGCGGTATCTGACGAGTGATCGTTTGACTGCAGGGCTAAGTTACGTTAGTTGCCTTCTACACCTGCGCAGAAGATTTTATTACTAGCAACGCATTATTGCCAGCAACAAATATCAAACCTGGTTTGATGTCTGTTGCAGCAACAAAAGTAGCAACAAAGCTCGAAAACATCAACATGATGCTGGCTATGTAAATAAAAAACATGCAGCAATTTTTGAAAAAGTTGCTGTCGGCAGCGTTTTTAAAAATGTTGCTAGCTATATAAACGAGCCTTTAGGGGACAACTGTCCCCTAAGGCAACAATTGTCTAAAACGAAACTACTAACTCGGAAAAACTAACTTAATCCCTTTAATTTACAAAATCATCAACCGCTGCCCGTCCAACGCTGTCCGATACTATTGCCTTTGGCTAGTCTACCAAACAGGGGCGTAGCTGGGGGGGGGGGGTCTAGAGCCCGGAGCGGATTTTTAGGTTTATCCTAGATAGAATAGGGCAAAAAAATTTTTTTTGGAAATGTTTTTTACTCTATTAACGAGACCCCCCCGAAATCGAGACTCAGCTACGCCCTTGCTACCAAACATGTTTAACGTGCCAGGCCATGTCTATGCGTTGCAATGGTTTTATTACCCCACAAATAACTTCATATTCTACTTGTGCATACAAGTTTGGAGAATGCCTACAAATCCATCCCTTCACATGGAACTCATTAACAACAGCCGCAGGTCGACCAGAAATGACCAAAAGTACGGCACGCCGTCAAATCCGGCGTTTCAACGTAACAATGCGTTTTGTCTACTAGACTTCGTCTATTGGTGCTGCAGTCAAGTCCAGTCATCAAGCGGGTCAACTAATTTTCAAAAAATGTCCTTCGCCCTAGTCAGGTATTGGCATTTTTTCAAACAGATGCTTCCGAGGATACAATTCCTATACCTACAGCATACGATTTGTATCTCTGAGTATCTATTTGAAAATATTTGACAATACACGGTCCTCTCTTTCAATCGCATTGATTGGAAACAGACATGGTAAGCTGAATAAAAAAAAACAACCTTAAAAATAAATATTGCTGAGTAGGCTCTCTACAGCTATGGAACGATAAGAACTACATTACTGCTTTAAATACTCAAAGCTCGTGGCTCGTGTCAAGTTGTTAACGGCTGGTTGCTTTCATTCGGTTTGAATCATCGTAGCTATAAAAAATCATTCAATCATTTTGATGTAACGTTGTGTGTATTGCTGATCAGTACATTTCAATAAACAAGCCACGAATTTAAATCCAAATGTGGCTTGCCCAACTCAGGTCTCTTGAAATATGATACATCAATGGAAATAGGAGTTCAAAGCTGGAAGCAATAATAATTCCAACGAATTGTCTTACCTAATCCACTGCGTACACTCTACCAAAAACCATTTGGACTGCTCCATTTTGCCCAAAAAATGAGTCCATTTTTAATAGTTCTATACTCATCATAATGATGGGGTGTGACCTCATCTTTATGATGAGGTCCACATTTAGCCCATGTATTTCCCAATCCAATGAGGATACCCCATCTGGAGCCCATCTAGCTCCCATCATTTAATGCATTCTAACACATCAGAATGATGCGGTGTTAGCTTTTAAAAATGAACTCACTTTTTTTTATGATGCGATGCAGTCATTCGGTAGAGTGTGCTTATCCGAAAGTTCAAATCGAGGCTATTTCAAGGATTCTAGGATTTCAGGGATTCTATTGACATAAATTACGACGTACACACACCTACATATGTGATTTAAAGAATCACACAAAGCAACCAAACAATTGTAAATATGTTCATTACATTCGGGATGACGTAACACGTATTGTAAGGTGAATATTCACTGAACTAGAGCTATATACATAAGCCACGATAGCGTTATCATTCGTCTTAAAAACACTTGTATTGTATAAGCCCTTGTATTTATTGAATTGTTTTTCCGCAGCTGAAGCTAAATAAAATACTATGTCGTTAAAAAAAAGTAATGTCAATTTTAGTAAGAGTTACTTACTTACTTTAGTAACACTTCCAAATGGTGACTCTTTTTATAGCATAAAATCTCAAGCATAAAGTATCACTGACTAATAGTCTTCAGTAATCAGACAATGCCGTCAATGCGTGCTTAACGGTACCCTCCCAAACTTTAATCGCTACAAATATTATGCATGGCTAAAAATCTTATTCCAAGCTAGGCCCAAGTACAAGTAGTATTTCCAACATATTTATTGGAACGCAATCAGTGCCTACAGTACACTATAGAAATTTATCGTCAACGAAGCGCATAAATTATTAAAAACGTGCTTTCGATGCAGTTTTTATTGTAGAATT
>JAQFZC010002849.1:0-21076 GCA_034695205.1 Dicyrtoma fusca
CACGCATGGATATGCATCATTTTGCTTTTAAGAGTTTTTGGATAAGCATCGCTTTACTTTTAGCCAAAAGTGGACGTTCATCATTTTGCTTCTTAATTGACGATATGTATCTTATGCTGCAAAATCTTTAGGCCACAAGCCTTCTGGCCCATAAGCTGTAAGATAATTTCTCCTGGTCTAAGAGTAAGACACAAGGAAATCTCTTTCAGGCCACGAGAGCCGATGCATCAACATGAAATTGACAGTGTTCTCAAAACGCGCAGGAAAGAACCTTGTTCACGTACAAGAAAATGACGTTTGTCGTTGACGCGAAATCTGATCGTACAATAGAAAAAAGCTAAGAAATAATCAATTTCGAAGCAAGTTAATGTTCTTGAGTAGAATCATGTAAGACACGTAAACGAAATGGACAAATCACTTACAGGTGGAAAAGATTGTAAATTATAAAGTTAGCAAATCATAAATTAAAAGGTTTGTGCGTAATCAACCGCAAAGAATAACAATTTTTGTGCTATAAGTCAGGGAAACGAAGAATTCTTTGCTACGAATGCATATTCTGAATCTACTGTATGTATGTTATATAGCTATGTTGTTAGGACTGTGATTGCTAGGAAAATCTTCATATATATCTATTTTTCCAGAATGTCGTTCAATAGTGGTCATAGAGAAAAATTTGTGAAATAATTTTGTGGAAAAATGAATGAAGATAAGAAAATCTGTTTACATATCATTTATGAAACCTATTCTAAAGGCAAGAGAGTATTGCTTCAGACTAGGATGAGGCATACTTTACACTCTGGCATTTGATATCGTGGCCCGAAACAGATTTCCTTGTGATGAGCAGATTGACCTAGACCCGGAGAAAAGATCTTGTGGCCTACGACATATACATACCACCAAGGCTAGACTTAAAATTAGACTTGAACCAATTATTGCTTTTTACTATGCTCCAGCCACAACTCAAGCATCTCCCTAGTCCCAAGTTCATCTTCATCCTCATCAGATTTTGAACAGTCTTCTCGTCGGCAAATATCTACGAGTCAAGAATTCAATTTGGACCTGCTAATGGAAATTCAGTTAAGCGTAACCATGTTCAGTCATGTCAAATCAAGTTACTAGGAAGAAGGCGGTGTATACAGAAAGAGAGTGAGTGAGGGAGCGGGATTTCCAGGGAAACTGTACAATACACGAGCAACAATTCAAATTCACATTCAAAGTACTGGATGACATTAAGAGTGCACGAAAATGTACTCCTGTCTTACATCCCTGGCTATGTGAAGAGTAAATAACGTTAATTTAATTGGAAATTACAACGAGATTGATTAAGGATTGATGCAGGGCGTTCGCTTGTTCTGGTGTCAGAGCTGAGTGAAAACAGGACTGAATGGGTTTTAATTTGATATATATTCGAGGGAACATTATTGCCAGCAGTATTACTCCGAATTGACTTAAGAAAGAAAAATGAAAGCGTAGAGTATGTTTTTTATTTATCTCAAAAGAGTAGCTCGTCCTTTTATTAAGCGTTTAGAAATGTACCACTTTTTTTTCTTTCAACAGACAAATACCCCACTCCCATCCCGATCACTTCTTTTGACAATGAGATAGAGGAAAAAAACTTTTCCATTTAAAGAATAAACGAATAAATATCATTAGATTTCGGTCGTATAAGCGACAAAGCGAAAGAAAGAGAGATACAATATAGATAGGGTACACGGTTGACTGTTCAAAAGGATGAACGATCGAATCCACTTGCTCGTCAGGTAAATGAACGTGCGGACAAATGATCGACAGCTACTTGATCGAAACAACATGATCGACACCACTGGCTTGACAGCTCAAAGCTCGGTCAAATGCTCGGCCAGCTTTCTGTTCGACAACAAATACTATATTATTTTACTATACTTATTTTGCTGCAGACGGGTTGCAATTGGCACATTAGCCCACCGATGTACCGCACTGGTAGGTACACTCCACCAAATAGCCACTCAGGATCTTATCATAACTGCATCAAAAGTGCCGAAAACTGTATTTTTAATAGTTAAAATCGCATTATAATTAGAATATGATGCGTTCTTAATGCGTTTTTAATGGGCAAAATTTTAAAATATATTAATTTGGTTATGTTCTCAAGATTTTCTTAAAATAAATTTCTTATCGATGACTTACCGTTCACTATTATAAATAAATATATGAACTATTCAATAACCCTTTTCTTATCATTTCCAAACACCTTACTCATATCTGATATTTTTTGCCACCCCAAATATAGCAATAAATCGACTTTATCACACAGTCCTAATATAATAGGACTTATAATACATCGTAGATTTCTTTTCATAATCTTATACGCATCTGCTATGTATGTACTGATTCGTTTTTTTGAGACATCTGGTAAAAAGTACATCTGGAACTCATCTTACGCTCATCCTAACCCCATCATACTGGCATGATGCGGTTATGATGCGATCTAGATGTTAAATTCCTTCACATTTAATGGCTTTTGGTAGAGTGTACATGGTATGACGTACAATAAGCGGAACCCATACTGCATGGTAATTTTTTGGCGCATTTTTACGCTGAACTGACCATTTAAAATGATGAAGTGGGCATAAGTTAATGGAAGTGCCCACTGTACATAAAAAGAGGAAAGTTGACTCGGAAAAACAAGCGATTGTTATGTCAATACATGAAGTGGTAAGAAAATCCTAAGACAGAGTATTAAATTAAAGGGAAACCTTTGGCAAAGCCAAGCTGCAGAATCCCCAACTGGTGAAAAAAATACCATATGGGTAAAAAGTAATTGGCAAAAATTACCCCAAAGTAGCCAACTACAATCTCGAAAAAAATATTTTTGCTGTAGAGGGCTTCTTGTTAAGTATCAAAGCTGCCAGAATAGCTTTAATTAGATGTCTGATATTTGGAATGACATGCTGTCATCGCTTTGATTTTGGCTAATCTCGATTTTATCAACTGTTTGCGATGGGATTTAAGTTTTTATTATTATTTTCGGTGGATTTTGCTACCTGCGTTTTTTCATGAGGGTGGTGGCTGTTTGGTCAAAAATGTTTTTAAACAAACTTTTTTGCATGAAGCTCTTCTTGGAAATGCACTTCAAATGAGACCACAATCTTTATATTTGGTTAATAAATGGCTTTGCTACTCATTTGAATGTACATAACTCGGGAAAGCAAGGATTAATAGTAAGAATAATGTAAATTTTTAATTGACAGTCAGTAAACACCATGCGAATTTTTGTATGCGTTGAGTGCATATATGTACATAACACAAAATCAAATTTTAACCCGCCTTGCTACTGAGTTAAAAATTCACTGCTAACAATTTTAAATTTTGTCCCAGAGTATACTTTGCCTTACTCCTTACAAACATAAAATATTTAATACAAAACTTTCAACATTCTCAATTGAAATTGTTTCATGTTTTCCATAGTAGAATCACCTATTTTACAGAGTCGAGACTCTGTGCCTTTGATATTTTAGTTTTATTAATGTCGAATGTTTGCCTTGACTATCTTTTCGCTGTCGAGCATTTGTTGTCGAACAGAAAGTTTATTAGCCGAGCGTTAGTTCTGTCGAGCTTTGAGCAAATAGATTTGATCATGCATCCTGTCGACCAGGTAACCGTACTCCCACAAATAGATATGTTATGTATATTTGTATAGGTGCACTCTCACAGAGCAACTTAAAAAAAATGAGTCTAAAAGTAGAAAAAAAAAGCCTGGGGAAAACAAACTTTTGGTTACAGATTGTCAACTATTCTTTGTGCGACTCCCATGTGTCCCTTTGTACTGGCTTTCGATGTTCCTAATGAAAAAGGACAAGAATGAGCGCTAGAGTGAAAAGATAAGTCAGATTCTGTACTAACAAACAAACATTTTTTCCCTCTCCCCAGCACAATAGAAAGTAATCAAGAATTTTTTTTCCTTATTTGGGTCACTTCACCGTCTTTCTCTCGTCCTTTCATTCGCTATTACTGAAGACATGTCAAGTGTGTGTCGAGTTGTTTCTTTTACTTTTGTGGGCCACCTGAGGATTCCACTGTAATACGGCACGCGGGTGTGAGAGCGAAAGGATGACAGGGAGTAGGAGGGCAATAGCGTAACAAGGGTGATGAAGACATGTGAGGAGACTTCAATCTTTTTACTCAACCTTTTGGAAATTTTAAATCGAACCATGTACAGACATTACACTGATGGGATGATGGGAAGATACAGTTGGTGGGCAGACCCGATAAGGAGCATTTCATGTGTCACTCTCCACTTCTCCGTCTCTCACACACAAACACAATCCCTCTTTCTCCCTTTCCCTCTCCCGACAATCTTCGTTCACTCCTTTATTGGCTTTGGTCAAAAAGAGACAAAGCTTTGTGAAAAATAGATTGACCGAAATCGAAGTAAAGTCTCTCATGCCTGTATCTCTCCACGTTAAGTGAATGACTCCTCGTAAAGCCTCCGAAAATTCCCCACGATTTAACTTAATGGAAGGACAAAGCATTATAGATTCTATTCTTGACTCCCTCTCCCTTAACTTTTCCATAACCAAGAAGATAAGAAAACGATTTAGAGAAAAATTGAGTGAAAAATTTTTGCGACAAAAAAGACTCACGGGATCTCTTCGTCCTGAGTAGAAGTGCTCCGCTGGGGAATTACATAGAGTGGAGATTATGCCTCGCAGTTTGGGAAAGCTTCACTCAGTTACAACTTCACATAAGATCGCTGTTGACTTTGTTGTGGGTGACTGTGTTCCCAGTTTGAGTTGGCTCCAAGTATGAGTTACATTTTTAAATGATATCTAATGTCGAGGTCAAATGCTAAACATTCTACTGGCAATATAGTTAAGCCATAATAAAAGGCTTACAGAAAGTTGTAACTGAACAGAAAATTTGCCCTCTTGGCTTGAAAAGGAGTAAAATATTTCCCATTTCCCTGCTTTAAATAAGGTGAAAAGTAATATAGTGACGTACCTACATACATACACATGCATTTACATAATTTTAATTAACATTTTTCTGGAAACTTAGAAAACTTGGATAATAGCTTAAGTTACCCTTTCAAACAATAGAGAGTGAGAGAGCAATCCTACACCTAGAAAAATGCCAACTGCCACTGCTCTTTGTTCCTTATTTCTCACTTTTCCACTTCTTTTAAAAATCCGTTACACTTTGACGGCACATCTTCTCCTACCTTGTCTAAACATTTGTTTGTTTTAATGTGTACTTTGACAACATCATGAATAATATAGGGTTCAAAATATAGCTTTTAGAAATGACTAAATTCCCAAGGTATTTTATACTTGGGTAATTAAATGAGGATATGAGCATACCTAATAACATTTGTGTTGGTACTTGGGCCCTCCAATGGGAACTTTGAAGAATAAAAAGTCTTTTTTATGTGACAATAATAATATGAGAAGGTTAAAAGGAGGCCCAACTACAGAAAAAGTATTTCGCTTAAGCAATTGCAACTAGGAGGTAGTCTGACAAAGACAAGATAATGAAAGAAATATGAGAGAAAGACTTGAGCTACAGCCGAAAACTGGAGGCACGTGTAAACAATGAGCTAAGTACATAATACAAGACTGAAAGAAAATCTCCTTTAGATGACGGATTGTGCTATAAAGAGCTCCTTGAAGAGATTATATTACTGAAATGTAGTCCATCTACAATTATTAAAATCTACATAGCTAAGTATCTCTACAAACATACTATGTGCCGGTGCCGACACCTGACCTACTCTACAGCTGGAACTTAAATAATTAAATTTTTAACGACTCTGTTCGCTATAACTCAACGTCACCTTGCCGCCTTTGGTTTCCACCCAAAAAGAAACAAAGTCCTTAAATTCTTTTCCAACATTTCAACTAGGCATGTAAGTAATTTGATTAAAAAAGAATATGCATTACGTGTATCTACGAGGGTCCAACAAGCCCTTTTGTAAATAAATCTCTCGAATCTATGAACACGCCTAATGTATAGAAAGTTATTGAGCTAAAAGCCTTTAGAACCAAATCGTATGTAGCCTATACCCATAGAAGGGTAAACTTAAGCTTGTGCTTGACAGAGGGACAATAACAATAAGTGAGTAATTCCTGTAGGAATTAACAAGAATTAATACGACTCTAGAATAGAATAAAGATAATGGGCTAAATTTCACTCTCAACACCATCATCCTCCTGGGGAACTGTAATCTTTGCTCAGAATAAACAACGAAGATCTCCATAGAGGATTTCAAGGGGGAAAAAAACTTTCCTTCTTCTTCCATTCATCGTTTTCTTGAGAAGAGGAGATAAGAAAGGGAAGGACTGAGCTTTCATGAGATGATTAAAAATATTAAAGATTTAAGTTACAGACTGAATGAATGGGAAATCTTACTACAATGAGCTCTCTCAATGTATTGTAGTACTAGGTGTTGTGTGTCTACACGGTCCCTCTAATTTAATCTTTAATGATACCATTAAGAGCTCCATCATAAAGACCAACATTGTCTTGTATGTTTAAAACAAATTAGAACTTATCAAGTTAAAGTCAACAACTGAATGGGGAGCGTTTTGTCCATTACAGCTACAAGCATACGTGTTCGTACATATAGGCTCCATGTAGTGCTATACTCCTATGGCTCCTTTGAAAGTGCTACTTTTTCCATTATTGAAGCGCGTGAGCTGAATCCTAAGAACAATAAGTTTTCCTATCATTGTCGACTTCTACTTGTAGATCGTACGGGGAAGCTGTATGTAGACAGTAGACGTAAAATAGAGCAGAATGGTACAGTAAG
The DNA here is from genome assembly GCA_034695205.1 of Dicyrtoma fusca. Lineage (NCBI taxonomy): Eukaryota > Metazoa > Arthropoda > Collembola > Symphypleona > Dicyrtomidae > Dicyrtoma > Dicyrtoma fusca. The sequence goes on from JAQFZC010002849.1 coordinate 6,788, forward strand.
TGAAAGGAGAAAGTTTGACATGTCAAATAAATGAAGTGGCTGCGTGGAAAGTTCAACTTGCGTAAACATACATACAGCGAAGCTAACTCTCACCTATGTGCCTAGGTATATGCAAACAAGCCTACACTTACATGCAGAACGTAAAAAAATGCAGAGTGACGGGAAGGAGTGAATTTGAACGCGTAGAACATGAAGAAGTCCTCCAACTCAAAACAAAACCAAAAAAGAATGCAAGGATTGACATGAAGCGTAGGGTACGTCTGCCATCTACAGATATTTTATTATTTATGTGTCAAATTTCAAATCTTCGAATATTAGTAGCGATTTTCATGTTCTCTTTTCTCGAGCAGAGTGACAGCGGGTGTGACTGGAGCAACTTATGTATACACTGTGCATGGAGAATTGTTTCTCCTTGTCTCGTTCTGTCATTCTTAAGGGCTTAAGTTGGTATCATAACGATATCGTTCTTAGATTTTTCTTTCCATGACTGCCCAGTAGTACTGCACATAGTACTCACTTAGTACGTATATCCAGTTCAAATATTTCGACTAAAGCCAAAGTTAAGCATGAAACATGTGACCCCAACGACCATGTGCAGTATATAATGTGACAGCTTAAATGTGATATTTGACGGACAGCCTCGTTACAAAGATGTGACCCAAGCGTGTGGTCAAGTTCGTGGTCACTTTCAGGCTGTCATGTCATACTAACTTGTCTTATACACTTGCCCCCCTCAATACTCTCCGACACTGCACCCGAGAGTGTCCTTCCATTTAGAATTAAAAGGAAAGTTGATTTACGAAGGAATGTTGTGAGTTTGGGTCTACAGTCTGGACGTATGTATGTACATCCATAGCAGCTCTGACGAGTTGAATTGACCCCATTAATGTGAAGACTCTCGAGTGCGCAATAATGCTTTCAATAAGGATTTCCACCATTCAATTAGCTTTGATTTATCTAATACATCTCTAACATTGGATTCTAAGACTTTTTCAAGTCCATTCATTGTGACTGAAGCTAAAGTGCAAATAGCGGAGGAATGAATGAATGAATGACTGAATAAATGGCTGGTTGAGAATGAGAATTAATGAGACTTTGCAGTTTGCCTATAGTTTGCTCAAGAATCGTTTTAGTCAGCTTGAGAGTAGACTAAACAACGGAAAGTGTCAGATAAAGGCGACTGCTTCCATGGCTATGGGGCCCCGAGTGCTCCACCGTACCGGCAATGCACATATGGAGGGCGAGATAGGGAAGTCAGTTTGAATCTGTCGTTGACGAAGTGAGAGTGGATGGAAAATGATGTGATGTGAGAGGAAAAATTGAGGTTTCCCTGTGAAAGCGTCCCTGTTCACACTCTCTGTCTCACACTCTCCTTTGTGGAATGGAGGTCCTCCTAGCTCCTGTATACATGCGTCTGTTTACCGTATCGATCGCTCATAGAGAGGCAAGACAAGGAGCTTGAAGAATTCTTTGGTTGTGTCAAGAGGAAGAGTGGGAGACGCGAGTGAGCAACAAATTACTCTCTGTTCCTCCTTGGATATTTAAGCTAGCTACTCCTCACCGCAAGATGGTCCTAAGGGACTTGAATCCAAAGAGAACGAGTGGAAAGCAAATCTTAAATGAGACCCAATCTCCCTCTGTATCCACATCTACCTATGCTCTTCTACCTTAAGCCCTTTTTGTTTCTCCGTCGCTCTATTCAACAAAAGTCACACCTGTATAACACACAGGGACGTACTCAAAAGTACTTGAAATACAAACACCATTGTTGCCTCCAACAATATTAAAATTATCTTTCCTTCTTTTGGAAAGTGTTATTTTAAAACACTTTTTAAGTTCCTAAAGCATATTTTTGTGTGAAATTGAATAATAATGCATATTTGAATTTGCTCTTTTTTTAAAAGAAATTTAAAACTAAAACGGGGTTTGGGCGCGTACTTGGTCAACTGATGGATCTAGACACGGCCCTGAAGTCTGTGTTTATACGGAAATTTCACCTTAAATAAAGCCCACTCACAGTTCTTCCCCAACCACTGACTATTACAACCCTGAATGAAGTCAGCCTTGTTGTACAGGAGTAGATCTGTACAGTGCAATCTTGCCCAACATCATTTCACATCAATTGTCCTGATTGGAAGAACTGGAAGAAGCGGATTATTATTGAAACAAACATCCCCTCATTACTTTCCGTTGACAGCTAACATCTAGAAAGAACAACTTTGCTTTTTTTCCTTTGATTTACTAGTATAGAATTTTAAATGTAACATCATTACCATGCCATGCAACACTCCTCCGCTTCAGAGATGATTTGCTCTATAACTCTTGGGACACTACCCTCCGCTGCGCTGGAAACTTCCTCCGTCTTATTATAAGATGTGTATATTTTGACAAAATTTATACTCACATAAAATATTAAAAGCTATTTTAATTACGTCGTTTAGGAAATTGCTACATATAAATTTTAATTTGCTGACACATGTATACACATGTTTTTTGGAACAGTAGCGGAAGGAATCCTTGGAATTAGAACCGCTTCATCTCCACCCCCATCCCACACCCCATACATAATTACAGAGACATAGTACGCTCTAACATACTTGTTGTGTCTCACGTACTGTCTGCTTCTTTGGGGACCTACAGAGTGAAGTACTGTGGTTTCATACAAGCACGTCGTTTGAAGGCTTTCTTCTGCAGTTTAGTCGAGATAGTAAGCTGGAATGGTAGTTCTAAGAACAGTTGACACACACAACGGAACTCCAAAAGCCGTGCTTACTGTAATAAGATCAATCCTGAATAAATAAAGTAGTTGTAGATATAGCACAGCTTTCATCCCACCCCATTCAGAGACTTCATCAACAAAAATCAGCCATGGGCTCCTCTATTTATTTGTACAAGACGAAATATGTGTATTGGTTCGTATTTGATCTCGTAGATAATCTGGAAAAATCACCAAGCACTTATTGCATCTCACCTTACTACCAATAGCCCACTATCCTTTCTAAACAAATACTTGACATCCACGGGATTAGCTGCACTGACTTCAAAAATAAATAATAAAAACCGTCAGATGCCATCGGTCGATTTTTATTTAGTAATATTAATCAGTCATCATCAATCATGAGCTATGGAGAATATTATTGTAGTAGGTAGCTCTGCACTCAGGTACAGTACCTGAGTTGTGGCAGGGACATCCTTCATTAATTCCTGCAATTTTCTGCCCAACACAAATTCCAATGCACTTTAAATGCTAAAAGCCGGTTTGAAGGAAAATCATGGCTTCCGCATGAATGCAGTACAGTAGTGCAGTGCAGTGCAGCGGAACGCGTCGCAATGATTATAATTATTACAGCATAAAACGCACTGTCTTCCTTCTTGTTTATTGTCATCATTTTATTTCCTTTCCTTTCCTTTTCAACTTACCCTAATACATATACTAATACAAACGTATATTAAGTACTATCCCACTGACGTGCTCCCAACGTTCCAACTTTGTTTTTCGTATTACTATGCACAGACAACTTTACTTTCATTCTATTTCCATCCTTTGTTCTCGTGGGGTCTAATGTAAAATATAGGATAGTTGTATAGAATTAGAATTGTTTTGTGTTTTGCTCTCTTCTTATAATTTAGAATACATTCTTTGTCTGCATTGGAGATGACAGAGACGGTAAACAAAATGCTGTGCTTCACTGAGTTTCGTTTAATGTCAGAGGCAAGCAAGTTTTGTGAGTGGGCAGTTTTATTTATAACGTCTTCCCACACTAGATGTATATGCCCTTTGCTATCTCTATTAAGTAGTAGACGTATATGTATACATAAACATACTAAATGTTTTTCACATTCTGTGCTCAACTGTGCTGTATTAGCGTATTCACCATGCCAGTATATTAGTCTGGACTATCTTTACCCACATGCTAGTACCATATTTTTGTCGGAAAATAGGTAGCTAAGTGCTAGATCATGCTGAGGCTGATATATATATATCCCCCTACTTACGTATACCTATAGGTATCTATCTAAGCAGAGTCTATGCATAATATGGATCGGCTTTCACTTCGTCAAGGAATTTATTGCCGTATCGTTCTAGTATTGAATTCTGTCTCATCGTAATTTTTTATGTAGCAAAGAAGACTTAAATGGGCACTAAAAAAATTATATGAGATTCTGGTATTTGATAGGGCTCATAATTTTTAGCTTTCTATCATCCGATCAACCGAATTATCTATTGATTTACTACTGTCATATGATAGTAGTAGTCTTTGATTCGGATAAATCAAATGGTCATCTAAAAGCTTCAAACAAAGCAAAAGCAATGAAAGCATAATGTATAGTTAAAAGTTATTAAATACCAACCTATAGATACATATGCACTACTTGAAATTCAAAAAATTTAATTGACGAAGTCAACTTGAAATTAAGATTGAGCTCAAACTGAATTCTTTCGTTCTATTAGTATAGTACTTGGATACGTCATTTTTCGAGGCTGTCGCTTTAACGAATGACCGCATTACACTAACATCAATTTTTCAAACACGTTCATTACGATTATTACGATATTATTACAAGTATAATAGTATGTTATAGAATTATGAAACGATGGGTGAAGAACGGATGCAAAGAGTCTTAAAGAATGAAAGTTAGTTGGTAGTGTGTGCACATCTCAGTAGTGACAAGTGCACGTGAAGATGTTAATGCAGGAAAGTGAGGAAACTGAGGAAAGGAATGAATTTGAATCCCGAATTCATTCACATAAAAGACAGCAGGGGGAGAGGAAAGCCGTAAAATGAAGCGAGCGTAGAATGTGGAAATAAAGTTGATAGCTAGGTTAGTACTCCAAGGAAGCACAATCCTCCGTGTAGGAAAGCATGGAACGTCAGATCAAGAAGATTTGTATAAGCGGAAAGCAAAGCGAGGTTAGATTGACAGAAAAGCATACTGTAAGCATTACATGTATACATAGTACCTATGCATATATGTATACGTACATACATAATGCTTTCATACAATGAGCATTTTTGGTGTATTATATACAAAATAAACAATATAACTTACTTGAGAACTTAATCCCCATTGCTTTCCCCATCCTTTCTTCCAGAGTAATATTGGCATTATTTCCCAAGTCCATATGTTCAAAAATCCATCTCTTCTCGTTCAAATACTCCACCATGGTAGACATGAAAAACTTACAGGTTTGCGTCCCAGACACCTCTTCCATCCCATCCTTGTCATACATGAGCAAAACTTTTTTCCAGCTAAATCTGTATGAACATACACATAAATATTTATACCAACAATTATGCATCTTTGGGACATTCACACAAAAATATAATATTTACGGTTCCAGTGCAACCAAAACTGACGGTATAATTAAATGTAATACATACTACCTATATAACACTACAGAGCGATTTATTTTTATATGTACGCTTGTGTGCCCAGATCTAGAATAAAATAATATTTTTATACATGGATAACAGTATAGTGTGCAGAGCGTAGTAGGGAGGTAGGTTCTTATAGGCATACTGTATACTCTCAGACATAAGCAAAAAAAAGATTTGAGGGAAAGACGTCGCTAATTTTAAAGCTATAAACACTACATAAAGATTTCAGTTACGAGCAGCAGAACAGTTTATTTTTTTGTAAGAGTACGATGCGAAAACTATTACTTTTGGTGTAAGGAAGTGTAAATGTGTGTATACATTTATATATAAGGAAGGATACAGGGATTTAGCTCCTATATACTCAACAGCAACCCTATCAACACTAGACGCAGAACATACCAATAGCTGTGAAATGACTTGGTAAAAGGTTAAATAGATTTGGCCTCAAATAAATTGAAAAAAAACAAAACTCTTATGGACTGTTAGACTTGAGTGGCACTCCCACAGACTCAACCAAGGGTTAGAGAGGACTGTTAGTAAAATAGGAATTTGTGGAATCGATATTTTTAATTTGAATATTTTAGAAGAACACCGTGGGGGCTTCAAATGAAATTTAGAAGAAATTGGTATAGAAAGTCTGACTCACGGAGATAAAACATCACTGCCATCTAAGGCGTGCTGAGGTTCGGATTTCAGGGAATTCGATCTCAATCAAAAACAGATGGACGAGATTTTACTCACTCAAATTTGAGCTTGTCTTGAAATTGAAATAGACTTGCCTAAGATAATATCTTGTCATGTTGTGATCTTGTCCTTTTCAATATATTTATTTTGATGAACTATGCCTCCCTCATTTGGCATATAAAACTTTCTAATCACTTAACCCATACGAATACCCATATTTTCCCATGAATACTAACATATATAGGTATTTATATACTATTAGTTATGCCTATTACTTTTTATGATCTCATTATAGTGCTAAGACGAAAACTTTATTGATTTATCTAAAATGTTTTGTATGCACTTTAATCATGTACAGTGTACAAAGCAAGATGCACGTTGTACGCAAATTGTAACGAAATACATTAGATACATTTCGCTGATCTTGCACTCTCCAACTTGCAGTACAGTAATATGTAGGTATTCGTAAACATCTCCTTTCATCAAAATTCCACATCAGCACAAATGGAAAAAGAGGGATGTAATTAGCTAACCTCCTCCTCTCGCATGTAACTTATGCTTTTGTTAATAATGCTGTCACACAGTGGCCCGTAAAATGAGAAAGACAACGTCGAGTCGAGGACGATGACACAAAGAAGATCAAAGTAACTTGAGAGTTTCCGCAAAATTTATGGCGAATGAATTACCATTACTGCTCCTGAGCTGGAACTTTTCTTTGATACGCGAGCACAATGTGTGTAGAATAGACTGAGATTGGTTGCAGTGGAGTCAGTGAACATAGAATTTCCAAATTATAGGGGCAGATCATTGAGCAGTAGAGGAGTTAGTGCAGGTAGATAACAGCTTATGTTAAAAATGTTGATGGTGATGCGATGGTCTTAAAAAAAAGCAGTGACGGCGTAAACATACACACTTAAAAGTACACAAAGATACACGCTCAGCGACAGCCCTGGAAATCAGCCATGATCCTGTGGTAAACAGGGGAGAAAGGGAAAAAATCGATGTTGTAATTAAATTGGGTGTGCATGTGTGTGAAACTTTTGAGTCAAGAGTTTCGAATGGAAAGCAAGAAAATCAATTAAATATCAAAACTTGTAAATAAGTTTTATTTGGTTGGAATTTTGTGCTTGGATAATTATTCACACGAATTGATAAAGTGTAAAATTGAAAATGTAGCAGTAGACGCAAAAGTTTTGATAATTCAAAATGAAAGTTTAACACTGTATGTTTCGGATCACCACATGATACTAACTTATACATAGACTGTTTTCTAGTTATACAAGTTATGCATTTCAGTTTTAGATTAATGGCAAATAAATAAGTATTATGTAACTTATCAAGCTCTGAATGTATAGTATCTGTAATAACGCCCGCGATGGGCGCTTACATACCTATATGTGTCGGTAATCATGTTTTGCTGAGTTTTCTCCGCACCTGAGGCACAATATATTTATTAGCGACCCTATTTACCGCTAACCCACAGTAACATTATTTGTAACACTCAACAATGTTATTTTCCCTTTCGTTTACGATGCTATTCTAACCAGGTGCAATCAGATTGGACAGCGTACACGAATTTGAACATTTGAATGGCTTCAGCATACGTTTCTTTCTTTCTTTGTGTATTGTTAAGATAGTTCTTTCTGCCATTGAAGATACAGAGAATATGAGGGCCCACGTCCTTTACAAAATCAGTGTTTGTGGAAGGCGGAGAAGCGTCGGATTTTTCTACGTTAGTACACTTTTGTCTCTATAATGCTCTGTCTTGTATTTTATCGTAGCAGTTGTTCGATTGGGGTTCTGTTGTTTGCCCGTGGTAAACCTACTACGCTGTCTGTTGAAGCTCAACCATGTTGATAAAAACCATGCAGAACTCTCCTATACTTACATGCATACTGCACTGCTTTATGATATTGAGAATTTTCTTGGAAAGCAAAGTAATATCGGACATTTTTTATGTCTGTTTCTGAACTTCTTTATGAGATCTAAGGTTCCGCTTACTTTATATGGATGTACTTACGGTAAATGGTCTAATACTACGCGGGTCTCTAAAACTACGAGGGGGAGCGAGGTTCGAGTTTGAAATCTGTAGTAGGCGAGCGTACTATTAGAGCATTTACGGTACATAGAACAACACAAACTAGAAAAAATGCTGACATTTGATACATGCATTCAAGGTCACTCCAAATGTTCCACTAGTCACCCCAGAAACTAAATCAATCCTTTTTGGAAGTGATTTTGAGCTCATGTGACTAACCGGAAACGTACGGTACGGTGCACAAATAGGGTATAAGATGAATTTGAGATTGACTACCTTTTAAAAACTTTAAGAATAAAGTTTGTCACTCCAGTGAAACTGATGCCAGTCTTCGTCAATAGAAAGTATTCCGTGTCGTTGGTTGTTTTGTTCATGCTGTAATCGAATGTCAGAGCTCCAGCTGAGAGTAGCGGGACATTCCAGAACTTGATAAATCTTCCAACGGGAGCTAGAAATGTGTAAAATGTAAATCTTTATTTAATACTGACTTAAGACTTGCTCCCAGAGCCCGTGAAGAAGGCTCAATTTACATATCGTGGTCTAGCTGGGACTAAAGGAGGAAGGTAAAGTGCTCCAGTAATTCCGTCTCTTTCTACTCCACTCAGACATATCCACATAGCATTATATTATAAGATTTTCTTTAAAGTTCGGGAAGTTGTATCAGTCAACCACTCCACCACACAATAATAAAATAAAGCTGCTGCATGCTTACTTATTAGTATGCACTATATAGGCAAGTATGTAAGTCTGATTTTATGCGAGAATTCAAAACGTCGTAATAAAGCTTATTTGTCTGTTCCACGAATACTATTTATATACTTAGTCATAAATTTGGAATTCGATTAGTTCTTAGACGAAATTGAAATTATCAACATATCCCACGCTATAAATTTCGAAAAGTTATTCCACTTGAGCTGATTATGAATAATTACGAGCTCCTCATAATATGCACCTAAGGATTTAATTTTCCTCCCTCACTCACTCGCACACCCACACTGCATCCACTTTCACTCGTTACCATAGCACAAAAGTAGAAAAGTTTTCCATTTAATTTCGACCTATGAAAAGAAGCATTTCCCTTGCATCGAAAACTAATGAAAAGTAAATAATACTTGTAGCATCTATCAACTTGCTTAATTGGAATTTGAAGATTATAATCGTAAGAGGATTAAGCACTTTTTAATCGCAAAGTAATTACCTTGCGAGCATAATATTATGTATACACCTCGATAATTTGCTGGAGGTTAACTGACGGATGGAAATGAAATCGTTCAATGTGTGCTTATTATGTATTTGGGAGCGTAGGATGAACTGGGAAGGGAAAGCTTAAGAAACTTGGTCGGTAGTTTTGATGTGGTGTATGATGCATTTAATTTGATTTCTTTACATATGTACCTACATACAAAGGTGGACGAGGCACACATAACAGAAACAACAGCCGCAGCCCAGTTCCAGAAGATGCTTCAGGCTCACCAAAATTCCATGTATTATGGATACCACCACTTTGTTCTACCATTCTATACAAGGTTTAAAAATAATTATTTCATTATTTATTCTCTGAGTTCCATTTCTCGTCACGTCATAGTGCTCATCTTGTAATCAATAAACTTTTGAAAAAAAAAACAACTTTAGCGAGTACAAAGGTGGAGCAAAGCTTACTTTGAAATTATTATTCCCACCTTAGCACAGAGCAATGGTGGTTAGGATGTTAGGAACGATTACTTAGAACTTATAGTGTAAAATATTATGATGATTTGAAATGAAAAGTAAGATCGGAAGTAGAGTTAAAAGGCCATGCCTCAAAGCATTTGAAAGAGCGGAGTTCCTTTGACTCGACGAGACTCATCCCCGCTCTGCCACGCTATTCCATAAAGTCTAAAGTATATACCTGTCCAAATAAACAAGCTCACTCGTAAAGTCGTCAGCTTAGAAAATCTTAATGTGAAATTCCTAAATCAGAAATATGTTGATGTTAATGTAAATTTTATGTGTTCCAGGGATAGCCAAGGTTCTAAATCTATTGGTGCATATACATTGAATTCATAGTATACAGAAGTTCTACAGTAGTTCAGTGGTTGAGATTCTCATTTTGCAACGTGAGTGTTGAGAGTGCAACGACTTGGGAGAACCGTGCACAGATCGTTAAAAAGGTAAATTATTCTAAAAATCTTATAACTTCAAAGGAGAATTGAGAATACAGATTCATATCTACGAGCATAACAAATTTTAATTAGACCAACATTACGTCATCAACATCAATCGTCCGTCACACAACAGACAGCCCTGCGTTGAGAATAATTCAATAATAATTATTGTGTCGTCAAATTAGTCGCCCTCGTCCTTCTGACGCCTGGCAATTACTCCTCCACTGCGGTGGAGCAGAATGATTTAATTAATGGTGAAATTAGAGTACCCCGTTGAGTTAGCGCCTTACACAGGTAGTGTAGTGTTTCCACAAGAAAAACGAGCATCGTCTGGAGAGCCAGGAACAACACTTTCGGTCTTGTATACCCACACGTCGCCGGCCCATGCAACCATAGGATGCTGTAACATCCCATCTATCTTAGGCACATGCTCTCTCCTTGAGCAAAATTTAGAACAAACCGTTTCATTCTGATGATGGATGAGCCTGTGATTCGTCAATCCGTGGACTGAAGTAGAAGCTCACAGTCTCATATCATCCAACTGCACTATAAAATTTTGTTGATTCCCTCGTAAAACTGGCTCACTCCGTTTCTATCTGTTCACGAAATGTAAGTATAAATGACTTTTTTGGTTTTCCTAAAATTCATAATGCTCCCAAAAATTTCTGTGGAGTATAGGGGTTTGGGCGTGAATGTTTCCACATAATTCTCTTTCCGCTGAGTCGGAAATGCGGACACATACAATGAGCTCCTTGTGCTCACTTTTTCCCATAGATTACACCCTGACTATAAAATGTGTTTTCGCACCAAATCCTCGGATTTGTTTACAAATTATCCTGTAATAATGTAAAATAGGGAATATGCAGACAAAAAGTGTCTGTTCAGTGTAGTAGAAAAATGCACATGCTAGTGATAGACGCTCCGGCGCGGTGATATCATGAGGACTTGTCCTGTACTAAAGACGAAGAAAAGTCAACATTACTTAATTCCTTTTGGTCTTGTTCATAAACACATAAATATGTATGCACTCGGCATACAAGATAGACATGTGGGAGCATAATGCAGCTCCACAAAGGGCTACTAATCATCCGTGATGCTATTGACGCGACGTACAGATCTTATCGTGAGCGAAGCCCACACGGCATGGAACATGCGACAAAACTTATTGTACATCTGCTGAGTACTAACCCTCCTTATCCGTATCAGAGTTTACTACAGCTATCATGAAAGGAATGAGGCGTTTAATTAGTGCCATAAATGACACACAACTGGGCCAATGCTCAAAGTTTAATCAAATAAAATCAGCCAAAATGAGCAACCAATGTCATAAAATCTAACCTCTGCCTCCGATTTAGCATACACAGGACAAGATTTAGAATATACATGTGTGTACTGAGGTACTTACATACGTACATATCATACTCTATGTTAGCCTTCATGTTTTTCGTCATAAAATAACGGAGGATTGAACAAAAAAGGGGAAAAATTAGTTTGTCCAGTCCAGCCAGAGCAGAACAGAGTAAGAGTCATAAAGTGAAGTTGGAGAAGTAAAAGTTTTTATCTAAAACAAGCTCCTTTTTATAACAACCGCTTGGGTCCGCGCTTCCTTCCTTCATCCCACCCACCGCCTCCCTTTGTTGTCATCTTTCTAATGGCAAAGTTTTTTTTTATTATTTATTTAGTCAAATAAAATTATTTCGCTCTTCTCCTTCTTCAAACGATTCCAGTCTCAGCAACCATTGAGAAAAAAGTTGTTGTACTGCTGCTTCACATTACCATTATCATTACCATTACTGATACAGCTATTGATATATAATATATGCCCAAGTACTGCCTACCTACGGGAACAGATACAGTTGTAACATTCAACTGCATTACATTTCACTGTAATATGTACTGATAATGTAGATATTAACAATAAAAACAAAGTCATTTCCAAACACATCAATTTTCGAGTAAAAATAATAACATTAAGAAAGCGAGAAAGCTAATACACATAAAAAAACAGACAAAGTATCTATGTATGTATCCATCATCTAAATTCCTCTTCTGTGTGTCTGTGTGTCGGTCGGTAGGTCGGTCGGTCGTTTCTAAAATACTTGTCGGCGTATGCATGCATGCACTAAGAAGATCTCATGAGGATAACGGAGGAAATAATATTTTAGCAGCAGCTCCCAAAGACAGTCATTCCCATGTTAGTCGGACGCAAGGCATCGATTCTACAGTCAAGAGAGTGTGAGCGTCTCGGCACAAAGTGATTGATATAAATGTTGAAAGGGAAAGGAGTTGATAGGAATGATTTAAAGTAAGGGACGTAAGCACTATAAACACAGCACTTAAGCCAAAAGATAGCCGTCCCAATGTCATCTTACAAAATATTCACGCAATTTTTCTAAAATCTTTTTATGTGTAATCTGAGCTGGAATCTCATGACTGGAAAGAATGTCGGCATCTTCATTGTACTGGCAGTCGTCGCTGTCGTTTTCGTGGACTACTTCGTCATTCGTTCAAGACAGAGACAAAAGCCAAAAATGTTAATACATCCTGGTAGAAAATTCTACTGTAGGTAGTTAGGCTTATAGCTATACCATATAGAAAGATTGATTGCGGAGACATGGGAATCGTCATGATTTCAGTCGTTGAAATCGTATCATGATGGGGATTGTCATTAATTACACTGAACGGATCAGATTATCTAAAATGTCGGGAGCAGTCAGAGGGACTCTGACGATTAGTTCGTGGCGATGGTGAACCATTCCAATCTTCACAACTCGTACCGGATTTAATGTGATGTGTTTTATATTTACATGATGGAGTGCGTGACTTTGGCGACGTTGACTGCATTCCTCTAAGTCAATAAACAGAAGAGTCGATGATCCCTTTTAATTTATTTTCCTTTTCTCTCATGGTTTTCATCCGCCTGTCTCTCTCTCTTTCTACTATGCTGTACTCACAGCAGAAACCTTTATCAAAAGCTACTTCTTTACTACGCTCAAGTACGTCCTCATGCACGAAAGTGTAGGTGGCGAATTAGAGAGACAAATAATTTTAGGCATCATCATGTACGCTTCTTAAGACGACAAAATTTTTACTAAATACCGTGATTCATGCCAGCGCGTGGAAAAAGAAAGGAGGGAACTTCTCTGTAGGCTGACTGCTACAAACGTTAAAGAGTCGCAAAGTCAATTGCCTAACGATCACGATAGATTTTTCCCTTTACTCTATCTCTAAATCCTTTCATCTTTTTAGCTTCTCCCTCTAACTTTTACCTTTGTAACAGAAAAATCTCTGCCAAGACAAAAGGAGGGAGAGAGCGAGGCTATACTGTATCTACTTGAACTAATTCATTCACATTTCTAAGGGGAATGATAGCATAAGGATCTAATCCAATATTACATAAGTTTTCTTATTCAATTCCTTCGGAAACCTTCCCAACTCAAGTCGATTTGAAGAGATATACATAATCAGCTCATTAAGTTCTGAATCGAGCAACAACAATGTGCATCGTAGATCAATCGTTTCTACCCTTTTGTCTTGTGTTTCTTTCATTTTCTCAATCTCAAGATTCCTTTGCATGGCAATACTTTTCTCCGGGAATAGGAAAATTCATTTAATTAAATATCAGGTATCCATAAGCACTCTTAGCCAAATACATACTAAACTTTAGTCTTTGTTGAGTAACCCTTTTATATCTTTTATACGCAAGTAAGGAGAAACTTGCTCAAAATTTTGTAGAATGCATTTCCATACTTTTCATAGCCCCCGCCGGAGTGGGCATATGCTCGAAAAGTTTGTTCGAACAACTTTTTATTTTTAATTTTGTCTTCTCAAAGCTGGGCTGGCGGAAGAATTTAAAAGGTCAATAAAACTGCCGTAATTAATTTGGATTTATTCCTACAGGCCTACGTATTGTCAATGCATGAAGTAATTATGGTACTGTATTGTACAACGGCGTTTTATTGGCATACCGTATTTCCGGTAATAGTGCGCCCCGCGTACTATTCAAAATCAGACTGCTGAGACCCGCGTACTATTACAGGCC
>JAQFZC010002850.1:0-21075 GCA_034695205.1 Dicyrtoma fusca
AGCTAATGTAAATTAGATTTTTTAAGATTCCATGAGTCCATGACTGACAGCGGTATGCATTTCCTCCTCCTACCTTGAACGAATCTCAATGTCAAATGGAATAATTTCATTACCGTGCTATTAGATTTATGATCAAGTTAATAATTGCGTAAGTAATTGTTAGTTTATTCCTCAGGAACATGAAGTAGATAATATAGAAGACCTTCATAAATACGTATAATAGGCATTTTGATTTCAATTTTGGGATTGCATCTCTTTTGGGATACAGCATTTCACGATGAACATATACCCGTGGCTCTTTTTATTGTTAGCTTTTTTATTAAATACTTGATAAATATGCTATATCATTTGCCGATTATACTGATGCTATGAGGCGCTCAAATTGCTGTTTTTTAGTCGCTCATCAGTAATAATAATGTAATGCAATTTCGCTGAAAAGGTTATTTTAAGGATTGTCATTCTAGTCTTGTAATGTGAGTTTTTGACTAGCGTAGCCGATTGTATGTACTATGGGATATTTTAAGAAACAGAAGGAACTTGTGGAGCCGCTTTCGTGTGTCTGTGTCCATGTTAATATGGAATTCCCACCGACATATGTTTTCTACGGTGTCACGACTATTAAATTTTAAGGCCATAGCTGAAAGCAGTCTACATTCGGCGGAAAGGTATTCTCATCAGATAGGCAAGCAATGCTTGTGTACATCTACGAGACATTTTTGTACTTCAGCTGCGTACGAGCTGATTGCAGCTGCTTCGTGATATTGAAGAAGCCCAAAATTTGCAAAAGAACAAATTATTGCGTAGGCATGTGGTTGAAATTGGTAACCTATATAATGATTTCAAAGTTGCAAAATTTGCGCAACTTTCTTCTGGTCTGGCTTTTATTAGCCTTGTTGGTTGGTGTAAATATAGTTCAGCTAAGATAAAGCAGCAGGTGATATTTTAGTTTCAAAAAGCTTCGCGAAAGTCGTGTCTTCGTGTATTTTTGCAATATAATAGGAATAATTAAAGCGAAATTGCGTAGGTAGATTTGTCGTCAGTTGAAAAGCCAGCTTAATTGAAAGTGAAATACCAGAAGAGAGTAAAACATACAATTATTTGGGTTCGATTTTATTATTAATAGTTCTTGAAAAGAATAGCTACAGAAGGTTTCCGCCGTCCAGATAGTTTCTGGCTATCAAAACTACGCGATTCGGTTTGGCTGTTAAATTGAGTACGTATTTTGTACTGTGAGCCTATACTGTCTGTCCAGAAATATCCACAATGAGCAGAAATAATAAAGAAGTGTACGTGTATGACAAAGAAAAATTAATTTAATAGTTTGTGCTATTTAATATAAATAAGGAACCTACGCCAATTTGATTTATTTGAAAAATACTTTGTAAAAATAGTGCTTTCGGTAGACATTTCGTGTGTTCTCTACTTTAGTTTTCTGCTCTATCTAATTTTAACACTGATCTCGTATGTTCTCTACTCAAGTTACCTCCTATGCCTACTTATCTTATAAGGGTCTCGTTTGCATTCTACTTGGATAATACCTCTTTCTGCTGTGTAAAATTTTGGACGCGTGTTGTTATCAGATGATCCTAAAAGATTTGTAGCTGATGGAATCTGAGTAGTGAACATACGAGATGTCTACGGTTCGTTCAATCAACATTTCGCGCGCCAATCGGTATTTTACCTAAGTACATCATTTAAATTCTATTAATACCAGAATAACTAAATATTAAATTAAAGTAATTTTTATGTTTCCAAATTACACCCATGACTGTGGTACGGCGTAAGCTAAAAAGAAGCGCTTTTCCTGACCACGCTTTTGTGATTATTATTTAAACACTTGCAGTGTTATTGTTCTTTATTCGGGGAAAAATAATTGTGTGGTGAAAATGTTTGTGTATTGAATTTGAATAATTTGCAGACGGAACTGTGCTTATGTATGGGTGTCGAATGTCTTAATTGCTGAATAGTGTGAATAGGTTAAAAGCCCGGCTGCTGTTCTGGGAAAAGAGTTTATAATATTCCTCGCTAATAATAACAGTTTGGGAAACTCGGAACTCAGTTTGGTAGTGAAGATATATAATATATTAACGTAGACGCGTTGCCATTTTTTGCAATTATTTTGCGATGCCAAATCTGAATATCTGGTCTTTTTGTAACCTTTTCTGTATTAAATACAGGTCACTGTTTATTAATTACGGGCATATGTGCTTTTCAGACCTGCAAACGGCAGGTTCAGTTTACACTTGCGGAATATTAGAATAAAGTGCTACAGTTCAGAGCAGTATGGGAGTTTGGCAGACGTCTCATATAGCCTCTACCCTCCGAAAAATGGTTATTATTTCACAAGCCTAAATGTACAGGGATAGGAAACAGAGTTGTAGCAGAGAGAGAGAGTAGAGACCATATAGTCGGGGGCCAATATTAAAGAGAGTAGAACCCATACGCGATGTCTGCCGGGAACTTTGTTTGACTTACCGGTTTGTAATGTAATTATTACTAATTTCATCGATAAACCGAGTCTATAAGGAGGGGACTCATTGTGATTATCTAGAACTACGATCTCACTACTCACTATTTTTATGAATTACTATGGTGGTACATTTCTACAATTACTGCAGTACCTAACTGACCAGGCTATAGAAAAACATTTTTATCGAATTCAAGGTTTAAAAAGTCCCATTTTTATTTAATTCTTTTTTAAGTCTTGCAGACATTATTTTAGCAATAGCAGTTATATTATTTCAATTTTTGTTAATACAAATTTTTATAGTGAGTGAATTACTTTTATTTTGAATTTCTATGAAAATAGTATTTCACATTTATTAATTGAGCACATTAATAGGTACTTTAATAATAAATGTGCTTGATGCTTTGGGGGATTAATTACTTATTATTCAGTGAGTGCGTCGTGTAAGGAAGCTTGTGTAACTAAATTCTGTGTAGCTACCTACTTATTGTAGGTATTTTCTTTTGTGCTGCAAAAACTTTAGATTCTAAAAGTTATTTCAGCATGTTTCTCACATTATCACATTAAGTCAACTTTTATGCATAGTGTGTCCACTGTTGATTGCACTGCACTATTGCACATATTCATTCACTTCATGTTTTTATACTACAAAGTACACGTGTTTTCCTTGCATCCGGCATCCACATTTTGATGTAGGTAGGTAGCTGTATTTACCATATGTACTCTGTAAGTGTATAATTAGTTGTACATCAAAGGCCAAGTTATAATCTCAGTTGTCAGCAACGGAAAAAGACAGTGTAAACTTTGGACTTTGATATCAAATTTCGGCTTCTTTTCACGGAGTTAATGCTTTGTCAGTCGTTATTAAAAAGGAATTGGTTGCAGAGGCATATTTGTTGTGTCAAGTGAGACTCGAAAGGCTGCATCATACGCTGAAGAAGTTCTTGAACCTGGGCAAAGTACAAGTTAACATGACTTTACAGTGCTTTGGGGTGGAAATTAGTTCGTTTGTCGTTTGCAAGCACGTAGGTATACGTATGTACTTACAGCGCTGCTCTCTCTATAAACCTTCCCCATACATTATGCAAGGATGTTGATTCTGCGTTCATAACAAAGATCATAAAGTTGTGTTATGCCCTTCCTATGCAGGAAATGCAGCTCTTCAGTATTAGTAGCCGCCCATAGTCCCCGGTCTCATTCATTAAATTCGTTTACTACTGATACAAGTTTTTGCACTTCAACTCGTTTCTTAAACTTGCTAAAGTCACCAGTTTGCAGACTGCTGTTACTGGGACAATGTTCAGAACGCATGTTGCCTAAGGTTCGAAGATCTCTTGCCACTGAATCCCACTGTAGTACAGTGAGTATAACAAAGTCTCAACAGTGAAGGCTCAGTAAGTTTCAGGAGGAGGTTTGTAAAATCCTAAATAATTCTGTTTTCTAATTTTAAGGTATGTATATGTCAATTTTAAAAAGTGAATACTGTCTATTATACAAAAATCCTTAGAGGCAAGGATTCTTCCACTCGTGTTTTGGTACCCATGTCCATTAAATTGTATCATCAAGTCAGACATTTTACGAGCTGTGTAGTAGATTAATTTATAAATAGTGAACTTGTGCTTGCTTCTGCGGAGTCGTCTGTGAAAATTTGATGGGAAATTGTGGCAGAAGAGAAAAATTCGTTTTTTCAGCTTCGTATCTTCTATTTTTTCTTCTGGGGTTATAGTATATAATATATAGTGCTCTTGAAAAATCAGCCTTTATCGCTCTTCATTAATTATTTAAATAGTTTTGAACTCCGTTTTTATGTTCACCTTTGCCCTTGGTTAGAATGGATGTCATTTTTGGAATACACTGTTCTCACAGTTTTAACAGGAAGTGTCTTGTACGCATTTTTATGTCTAAACTTGAATGTCTGGAATTGAATGTCTGCATTCTGTCTGGAATAAGTAGCCTACTTAAACAAATCTAGATATCGTTGAATTTCAATTCAATCTGGTTCTTTTGGGGTCACCCACTAATTTGGAAGTCAAAGTAAAAATTCGTTTTTTGTTTTATGTTTTATATAAAGTCAGTTTCTCTTGAAATGAATGGCCATTTATAGGATCACCCCGTCCCATTCTTCTCTGTCCCGTTAGTTTTTTGTGATTTTTTGTGGAATGGTTTCTCAACCGTGGAAGCTCTCCTCGAGTGTCGTGATTTGGTCATTATGAGCCTGAATTTGTAATGGTTGAACGGGCTCTACTGATTTTTTCATTATTTTACCTTCCACAGGGGTTGCTATGTTAAGCTTGTACAAAGTTACGTTACTTCATTCCTTCATATATTTTTTGTCTTGTAAAAAATGTCAATTTACCGGTAATACTGATACTATTTGGTAATACAGTTTGTTGAGTTAATAAATGAATAATAGTCCGTAATAGTATGAGGATATTTAATAAGAGAAACAATCCAAGGTTCGGAGTCAAGTGCAAGTGTCAAAGTCTGGCCCAGGCAATCATAAGTATATATAATTTTATATCTGCTTGTATGTTTACTAGTACTGAACTTGTTAATCTTATGATGTGAATCGACAGTTATGTAGGTAATTTTATAGTATAGGGCGCACGAGTATGAAGAGTGCTTGGACTGTTACTATTGTTGTAGTTCTTACGAATAATAGTGGGTGTTATGTTACATATATCAGTAATAAACCAATATACAGTTGAAGTAGATTAATGGAATTTAAATGATAAGAAATTCAGTCAGTCCAGCGTACCAGCAGGCACAAGTGTTTGTTATTCTTGTAGTAGCAAGTGTGAAATGGGCAAGTAGCATTCTGAACGTGATTTGTTTCATACATTAATATGTATATATACATATAGGTATCTGTAGTACTCCGTTTAGTTTCACAGTCACAGGTCTACAAGTGCGTATAAATATCAAAACTGCACTTTGTAATACGGTCGATGCATTATTCATGTTTACTGGGGACTAGGATATGGTGTGAGGAAGTTATGCGGACGTTTACTGAATCTCATTGAAGGAAACTTTATTAAGTTAATAGCTGTCTTTCCGGAGTAATGAATAAACTTACATATCCATTACTGGAATACAATGAGGAATATACATGGATTGTAGAAATAGAATAATGAATGTCAATAGGAGAAGTACAATAATATGACCGACAGTGACTATGGAAACTGCTGCCTACTGCATAAGCACGGAAAGGCGCATTTCCTACCACTAAGTAAGTGACATTTCCTTCGTAGAAATTTGATTGAGTATGGTCGTCTAGTTATTCTGATAACTTCGAGGGTTCTTTTCCGCTGATAATTCCTTTGCTTTTGAACCTTGTCAAGTTCAGCGCGGGATGCTCGTGTAGATTACCCTTACTATCTATGCCAGAACAAGTTGGTATAGGTATGTTTTGTTTTCATAATTCGTAATTGTACACATCTATGACCGTAAGTTGTACTTTAAACGAAAACACTGTTAGTTCTTGGTCTATTAGATTAGTTCATCTTGTATGCAATTCGTACAGTAGTTACCACCGCACTGTGTCGTTTTGATTAAGCCATCATGAAAAACACAGGAACAACGTCAAATAACGAGTATTCCGTAAAATATTGGTGAATTACGGAGTTTATCGCCGGAAACGAAGGGGTTGAAAGTTATTGATTTTACTTTGTGACAACTTTTACTACTTAAAATGCTTACAAGTGTAGTGTAGTGTCATACGTGTGTAACAATGTAAGAAAATTCTATATGAATGTTAGGCTTTTGATTTGTAATGAATTTACAACTTGTTGTCTTTTGGCTTTTTTTTGTGAAGGTTGGAGGTCAACGAAGCCGAAACAGCAGCAAAGAACGTGATCAATGAGGACTTTGTTTTGCCCTGACATTTGACCATATAGTTTATGCCAGCGTATGTACGCAGTGTAAGTGTCAGAGGAAAAGGAAGAAGTTCGGTGCTTAAGTTAATACAGTATAAGAGTTGGTTGAAGTGTTCTATACTGTCATCTATACAGGGGGAAATACGTCTATAATTTCCACAGCTTTCGGTCGTCATCCAAGTCCCACAGTGTATCGTCTGTTTATCGTGTATACTTTTATGTGTTGTGAGGAAAGTCCTCTTCCATCCAATAATGTCAGGTCAGTACATGTAGCGTGTCCTTAGACAGTGTTTGTCTTCTCTTCTTTCCAATTGTGCTGAGTTTCAAAATTCGAATGCCGCTACTTGTCTTTTGTTGTTAGACCGTTGCCGTTGTGTAGTGTTAAGAATTTTTCAGTCTTTTTCTTTCGAAAAAAATAGTGTCGGTTGTAGTTCTGTGTGTCATTAAGATACGTTGTCTACCTACTTGGTATTTTACACTTAGTTTACCTGCTCTCTGTCGTTCTACTGCACTGTAGTTTTTTGCGAATCTACTGCCACACACCAGGTTATTCTACTTTTATTCACGCGTATTTGTCGTCCATTGTGTTAGGATGTTATCTTTATTTATTTTGCATCGTGGGTGAATGTCGTTATCATTTAAATTGTAATTGTGAACAGATAATGTTGTGGAATTACCTAGTTATGTTTCATCCTGCATATTATATAATCATTGAAGATTGGAAAGATTACTAGACTTATGAATACCCATACGATTTTGTTAGCAATACTAGGTACATATATTATCAATCTATTGGAAATTGGAATTGTGTCATTGGTCAGTTTACGAATGGGTACCTATATGTATGTATGTACTGATTTGCAATCAAAATTTGGCCTCCTTACTGATCGACCGGGTTTGTTTTTTTAGTCAGTAGTCAGTAGCAAATAATCACATTTACCAGTAACCTTGATTCATACGTGTACCGTTGAAATTGAACTAATTAAACAGAAGTAAAATCTGGATCGTACGTGCACATGCAGGTAATTGTGCAATTTGTTTTATCAAGGTAGACATTTTTTTTAACTGTTTATTACCGTTTATGAACGTAGGCAATTCGTTTTTGCAAACTTTAATTGTCTACAAAAGTCCTAAGTTTTTGTATTTGATGTTAGGGAATCCTTATAAACATTGTCAAACTGATTTCAGTTCCAGTATAACAGTTAGTTTGTCGCAAACAAAGTAAGTTGTAAGAGTAGCTATAGTAGTAAGATTAAGTTTTTCAAAAACAGAAGATATAGTCAATTTCAAACCCTGCAGCCTGCACACTTTTGTAAATTGTAATTTGTATAGGTATGTACATACCTATTTTACCTTTTTGACAGGAGTTGACTTGACAGAAAATACTTACTGGCAGTATTTTTTTGGGTGAAATCATTTGAAAGGGTATGACATTTATACATCGAAGTAGTTCTGAGTGCCCTTTCACTTACCTATTCTAATGAATAGATGAGCATTGACGTAGGTATGTATACTTACTTGCATATGCAGTGTGTCTGCACTCTAATGTCAAGTATATCACATCCGATCTAGAACTCAATTACAAAGTTTTTAATTGATTGGATTCATTTTATCTTCTTCGTAAATTCTACGATATTACTAGGAGTAAATGTTTACTTAAAGCTAATATTGATAATATTTGATCTAAATATTTCGTGATATGGTGAAGGCACTCGCAGTAGAACTTGTAAAGTTTCGATCATACGTTATCACAAAACAATCACATGGGAAGAACGTGATATAAATGATAAAATCGGCGTATCAGTCCATAGCTCGTCTGCGTCTGCCTTCACTAAAGTAGAAGTATGTATGCTATGCAATAACTGGTCTTTAGAGGTGACTTCTGCTTATATTGATTTTGCTGATTATATTCAAGTGGTATTTATTCTCTCTCAAAATTCGGCAAATAGTCTACTAGTCTGTGAATGTGCCATTGTGCAATATTCGTGACAAAGGGCAAGGGGCAACATTAAAAGAAGTTTTTTAATTTTAACTGCTGCTGGAAACTTCACATCATACCAGAAGCATTGAATTAATTGTACACTGAAACCTATAGTTAGAAATAATCGCTCTGTAGAATTCCATTGGGAAAGGAACAACAATAAACGAGCACCTAAGCAGCTTCTGAGGCTAATCTATAACTCGAGTATACAGAGCTTCAGATACTTCAGTAATAAACCTATAACGAGGCCCCAAAGTCTATTAGCTTGCGACAATGAGAGTTCAGAGTTTAGATGCTATAACGTTACGTGGGTAAGTTATTGTTAAGCTTTTTGCATTCACAGTCTGAAAGGTTCTATCATCTGCATTACCATGTGGTACAATTATTTTTATTGTTGTTAGGCATAACTAGTAATAGTAAATCCGTTAGCACTAATGTTAATGTTACAAGAAGTTTGGAAGCTCGGGGTTTTTAATTAATGTTTACAACATTATTTTGTACTTGTTACTTCTTGTAGCAGTTTGGCCGAAGAAGGTCTCTAACCTTTGCTTTGGTGGGTTACATATGCTTCTTCGGTGTCGTCAAAAACTAGCTCGTTTTAGGAATAGGGTTCGATAAATAGCTGAAATTATTTGTGCCTTGAGTAAATACATATATATAGTTAAACGTCTATACTAAACCGACCTATGTACTAAATCAAATTTTTTAAGCTATTAGGTAAGTTGGGCACCTACCTATGTAAACACTAAAAAGGAATATGTTATGCTTTAAGACCTATTTGGTTTACTTTAACCACCGTTCTAAGAAAATCGTTGCTTTGTGTCACGTAAAGTGGCTTCAGTGGTTACAAAGTTGACGCTGTTCTATTTGGTATGTACTCATGCCTTGCCAAACTACGACATAGTACCAAACTTCTGAATGAAATGAATGAATGAATCGTACGATGTGAAAGTGCAGGAAGAACAACATTTATTGGCCGACTATAGTATAGTATAGTATAGTAACTACAAGTACACTGATATGTACGTTATTCATAACCATGTACCAGGTACCAGTAAACCAGTTAACCAGTACATACCAGTTATTTCGAGTGATAATACTAAAATAAGTGGTAAATGTAAAACCTCTTTCGATAAAGGGACCTCTCTTTACGGGACGCGCTAATTTGTTGCACTAACTGGAGAAATTAACTTGTTATAAGGAAGCAGTTCGCTGTTTTTTAGGCATAGTATAGGGATAATGGTATAATAAAGATCACTGTAAGGGTGGGGGGGGGGGGTTGTAGGGATTTTTACTGTATCTTATTATCTATCAGTTACATAAGGTAGTAAGGTATACGTTTGGCCTCATATGCGTATTAAAATTTTGAGGATGTGTAGTATTGTATAGGAAGGATTCCTTTATTAAAACATCAACAAAACGTGTGACATGCGGTACCCACTCGTTTAGATTTTAGAAAGGGATTAACTCCAGTTTCGATATTTATAAATATGTATGGCAAGATAGGTTTATAACACATCAAGGTGATCAGATGATCCTAGTTGTAAAGCATCCTTTTAATTGTGACTTTGTGACAAAAAAAATCAAAAGACCAAGTTCATAGTACAGTAGAGCAGTGGGTGCTCGTGCAACGTGTTTTATGAGACAGCCAATCGCATTCTCATATAGCTCGCAATATCGCCAGCCTCAGACGATACGTATTATAGAGTACAGACCTACGAGTGCATGCATCTGTGGAATCTACAGCCACATGAACTAGTAGCTGTATCGTACCTTGTACAGTAACACTACATTTTGGTTGCACTAGATCGTGTAAAATATAACTAAAATACTAATAAATTATATGTATACTCCATTGTAGTACCGTGGATGGATGCTCTGTTTACATACATGCATGCGCTGAGCAGTACTGAGCACCACTACTACGACAGTAGATGAATTAAACTATGTACCTAGGTACATAAATTATGTTTGGAGTGAAGTATCTGTCAGACTTGAACTTTAATCCCGAGTCATACCACCAGCTCCTTATCGTGAATCATAATAATTTTTTCTACAAAATCAAAGATAACTTTTTGCTACTACATAGCTGCATATGCATAGGTATAGTTGACGTTAGCGGACCATACGTATGCATAGAATTGGTTGACGAATAAGTGACTGCTAAATCATATCGAAAAATCGACAAAGGATCACAATTGATGCTTACACATTCTTGTAAAGGCATTCTATTTTATATGTGGTGTTCCTTCTAAGGGTATGCTGTGCTTTGGATCTGAAAAACTTTGATTCGGAGTTACACATTTTTAGTGGAATGGTACTTTTCGAATAAAAATAGTGGAGCATTTTGTTCAAAAAATGACTTTTCCAAATTACCTTTGCATAGTGTGAGACCAAAACCACAAAAAATCTATATAAAAAAAGGTAGCAGCACAATTTATTTTACAACAACACTGCCCTCCAAACACGAGTATAGCCCATCTGGCTCTTTGTACGTTTCAAATATTTGTTGATTAGGTGGTTAGGTTGGTAGTCCCTTCATTCTGTCGGGTATGAAGTAGTGTAGATAGGTAAATGTGTGCAGTTACTTAACTGAAGGAAGAATGCCAAACAAGCTCTTTATTATCACAATTACATTCTATTCTAATGAATAAGTTTTTGATATCTATTCCCCCGTGGATGTGAGAACTCTTGTAGTAGTACTGGGGTGCACACATTGATCTTTGCTACCCGGAATAATTGTATGAATATGGGGGACAGAACTGAAACAGTTTTAATGCGCTCACTGCATTTTATTAGTGAACAGGATTGTTATTAATTTTAATCGCGTACTAAACCCGGATGTTATGGTTCATTCTTGTAGTTAGTTTGATTAATGAAATCTGGAAATATGTAGCACATTCCTCTTCCATGGATTTTTTCATTTATATACATAGTACAATAAAAACAACGTTTGGGGTTTGAAGTTCATTCTTTATGCAACTTTAGTGTTGCTGCGTAGTTCAGTTTTAATACATTGATTGTACTGACAGGGATTTCTGAGCTGTCTGTATGTGTGTTCAAGAAAGTTGAGGAAATGTACCTAAGTTTACTTTAGGGATTAATGAAGATGACAATCTGACCGATATTTTGAGTAAATTGGTAATTTCATTCATGATCACTGGGGTTGGGAAGCAATAATTGATTTACATATACAATTTTGAAGCGCAGTCCACAGCAATCACATATTGGTATACACTTATTAATTCACAATATCTAAAAGGAAATTCACTATCTCTCCATTGCTACTAACTATGTAGCTACTCCTGGAATTATTACAGCACAATCCTCCGTTGTTTCCAACACCAAGAAGCAAGTTCGTTTTTTTGCACTACTACATCAGTACAGTAGTTTAAAACTTACAAAAATTAAAACTTTCATTAAGTAGTAGTATATTATTTTTACTAATAATAATCTGAGAGCATGGGACCAGGGAAAATTTCGATTACTAAAAGCATAACGGAAGCAGAAGAGTTTCAATTTGAATTAATAGGTCTCAGCTCAGGTCGTCTCAGTCTCAGATCACTAAAATGATAAAAAGCTGTGTTGTGTAGTTTCCATGGTTTGTAAATTCGTTGTGCGTTAGAATTGTGTAGTAAATTCATCTTACGCAAAAATATTCAAAAAGTATGTTCCCAGTAAAATGAAGCGACGCTTCGACCCATCGAATAAGTAGTTTGTAGAGAGATATAGATATTGGTTGGCTTTTGTCTTTTTCACTATCATAAACAGATTCATAAATAGATTACTTTGTTAACTCATTACCATACTAAAGTACTTACTAATTGATACGTTATATTATTGTAATTGTAATTTATGAGCATGGGTTTTTTTAAACTTATTGGGGTATGGGTGTCTGTCAGTGTCATTTTTTGAATTGCCGGTAGATGAGTACGACGTACGTATACATATTATATATACATGTCCATATTTATATTTTCTATATCACTTATAAATTTTTGAAAGCGATGTTTAAGCACGAATGTTGTCTTGCCTTTTGCCATTCATAACATAAAGCACGTGTATCGACTGCTATATGATTAGAGAACACTTTTGGTTGGTAGTATATATAGTATTTGATTTGTTACACGTTGCAAAAAATTATGCAAGCTATATATCTCGACAGTGAGAGATAATAATGTAAGAGATAGTGTGTACTCACAGTAGTGGATTCATGAACTTTGTGAAAAACTAACTAGTTGATTTTGATTCACTGTAGAGTTACCACCTCGACGTTCTCCAGATACGGTAGTGGACGAAGACGAAAATATGGGATTTGCAGAGACGTTAATAGTGTGGACTTTAAAAGCCATAACTTTTGTATATGATGTCGTGACGCTGCCATTCTATGCAGCAGCCCAGAAACCATGGGTCAAGAAAAGGGACAGCAAGGAACCAAAGGTGAGAAATACTTCCAGTTGATTATCTATTTGACGGTTATTAATTTTCGATGTGGTGTTTTTCACGTCCAGTTGAATAGTGACAAAAGTGTGTTAACTTTTATAGTAAGACAGTGGCGGTTATAGTAAGTTAGTGGCGGTTTTGCAGAATATCTTCAGATGATTATAAATACTGTTTCGCCTATTAGCAATCGTAATCTTAGAAAATGGTACTAGATAGTAGATAGATTGAGTGTACGTCAGCCTCGATGTGGCATTATTATCATGATGTAGCTAGGTAATCTGCATTTTTTATAGTTGTAAAGTTAGTACATTTTAATTAATTAATTCGTAAACTTACAAGCTACCCTTGTTTGGATTTGGAGCCGTTTTATACTAGGTATATGTCAAAGTTGGATATACAATTCTCGTTAGTATTTTGTTTGCTTTGCGCATATTTTCTACACGCAAGGACCAGCTAAAGTTAAAATAATAATGTTTGATGAAATAACGTCTCAATTAAAAATGTAGGTATTTGTACATATGAAATGTAAGCTATGGATTGACTGAAGAGGATTGAAGTGATGTGGAATGTTGTACACTTCTAACTCAGATTTAATTGATCGTATTTATAGGTTATGAATAATAACTAGGATCCAGAAATTCAGGGAGAGGAATCTTGTCTTGAGGAAAAACATTTGGTTTTGTATTATATCCTGAGTTTCAGATATTTTCTTGTTGAACGAACGAAATTGATCTACAGCTAACTAAGTGTATGATTTGACGAGGTAGTGTATAATACATTTGCATAACGACAATGCAGTTATTAGCAGTCCTTGTCGTTAGTGCGTGACCTTGGCAGACGTAAAATTTCATGGCCAGTTTAATTAAATCCCGACAATAGTTTTTGTAGGGATAAAAAAAATGAGCACACAGAACTTGGTGTCGGGAATTAGAATAGAGATTATTTGCAGCAGTAGTTTACGAAACACTTATAGAAGGATTTCAAGAGTTTTGGAATTTCGCTGATAGGAATTGATATGATGGTATTGTTTCAGTATCTTTTAAAAATACTTGCAGTTTAATTTATTGCAGTCTGGATTATATGAAATGTGCTTCTGTAGGCTATTCAATAAAATGTCTGTCAGAAGTAGAAGCTGTTAATGTTGCTCAATTAAATCACTGATTGTCTAGAACCAGTTTTCATGTTGGCTCCACGTGAATAGTTGAGGGTGTTACTTCATAATCATACCTGTAATCTGTCGAATCTGTATTCTGTATATGGTTATATGTACTTACTATTACTTTTCCGCTGGTATTAAGTATTAAACAGAACGTTACTGTAGTTGACATGTAATCCACAATCTAAAATCGCTTTTTCGGAGGATTCGTTGAAAATTGAAATACCTATGTAGGTAGATAGGTTTTTACTTCATCATACCAGTGCAGTGTTGAACGTGCTGTATGCGTGCTTATCACTTCTCAGTTCACTAAACTATGATTTACTAGCGCATATCAATCATTCATAGGATCTGACTAAAAATGTAAAATGATTTTGATTTTATATAGACTACTGTGACTTATCAATGCATACTTTTTAATTAAATTTCAGTCGCAAGCAATAAGCTACGAAAATGGAATAACCTACAGAAGTCTGACACCAATTTCGAAAATGCACATAGAGTTGGAACGAAGCAAAGTGGATACTATGGAGAAAGTATTCAGCTATGCCATAAAACGAAATGGAACTAAAAAGTGTTTGGGCTCACGTGACATTATAGCCGAGGAAGATGAAGTTCAGCCCAATAAAAGAGTCTTTAAGAAATTAGTCTTGGGAAACTACATTTGGAAAACTTACAATGATGTCGATAAGTTAGCATTGTTTTTTAGCAAAGGACTGCTAGAAACTGGAATGAGTCCAAAATCTCGTGTTGCCATCTTCGCGGAAACAAGAGCAGAGTGGTTGATTGCAGCAATTGCAGCATTTAAACAAAATATGACAAGTAATTTTACACCACAAAACAGTTTTAATTTTCATGATTTTTCTCTCTGAATTTGTGTAATACCGCTAATTTTTTAAAATGTATTGATGTACTTCTCGTTTTTCGTAGTTGTTACTTTGTATGCTACGTTGGGAGATGATGCGGTTGTTCACGGACTCAACGAAACCAAAGTAACTCATGTTATCACTTCACATGACCTGATGCCCAAGTTCCGAGAAATTTTACAGAGTTGTCCCGCTGTTACCAATCTCGTATACATGGAAGATCCGTTGAAAAAGACTGATTCACAAGGGTTTAAAGAAGGAGTGAATATTAACTCGTTTTGTGAAGTGATTTCCATGGGAGGCCGATCTGACAAAGGTAAATTAGTACTTGTGCGTGATTGCAATGAAAGGATGTGATCACACCAAGTTTTTAATCATCAATAAGACTAAGAAATGTCGTTATGGCTGAGTCTTGACATCGTTTCATTGATTTCAGGTACCACTTCCCCGTCTCCGAATGACACCGCCATCATTATGTATACATCAGGAAGTACTGGAGTTCCCAAAGGAGTTTTGTTAACTCATAATAATATTGCAACGGCTTTGATGGCTTACTCTGATGCACTTGGTCCCGTATACGAGGATGATGTTTTCATCGCTTTTCTACCGTTAGCTCATGTTTTGGAACTTATGTGTGAAGCTATTTGCTTTCTGTCCGGAATTCCTATTGGTTACAGTACCCCACTGACAATGACCGACAAGTCTAGTAAAATTAAACGAGGAGGCAAAGGGGATACAAGTATTCTACACCCCACTATTATGGCTTCAGTTCCTGTAAGTATAAATGATGATACATGTGTGCCTCGAATGTCTGACATATTTAATTTTTTTTAAATTTCATTATGACGCGTGACCTCTTGATTATCTTTTATCTAGTTGATTCTTGATCGGATCTTCAAAGGCATCCAAGATCAAGTTCAGGCCGGAGGGAAAGTTGGTCAAGCTGTTTTCAAGTTTTTCTATGACTACAAGTTAAAGTGGTACAAGAGAGGATATAACACCCCTCTGGTGAACAAACTTATATTTTCAAAAATAAAGGCTCTAGTTGGTGGAAAAGTACGTTTAATTGCTTGCGGAGGTGCACCGTTAGCTCCTGATACGCAGGAATTCATTCGAACTTGTCTCTCCGTACCACTTCTTCAAGGTTACGGTTTGACTGAAACCGCAGCGTGTGCTTCGGTTGCTGTATGTAAGTTCAAAATCAATTACTTCAAATCGCGACATACTGTTCTAGAAATTTTATTACGTAAAGGCGTTACAAAGACTACATTGCATTTGAAAATTCACAGGCTCTGATATGTCACTGGGTCGTGTTGGAGCTCCTTTGGGTTGTTGTGACATTAAGTTGGTAGACTGGGCTGAGGGTAACTACAGGGTGACTGACTCCCCTCATCCAAGGGGTGAAGTCTTGATTGGAGGTGATAACGTATGTATGGGATATTACGAGCTGCCTCAGGCTACAAGTGAAGAGTTTTACACTGAAGATGGTCGCCGATGGTTCCGCAGTGGTGATATCGCAGAAATGCACCCAGACGGTGTTTTAAAAATCATCGGTAAGTTTCAACTTTTCAAAGTGTTTTTGAGTTGGTTTGTGGTTTACTCTGTTCACTTATTTCTGTTGTTTGGTTTTAGATCGAAAAAAAGATTTAGTTAAACTGCAGTACGGTGAGTACGTAAGTTTAGGCAAGGTTGAGTCAGAGATGAAAACTTGCCCGCTAGTTGATAACATCTGCGTTTATGGTGATCCATCAAAGCTGTTTACTGTTGCTCTGGTCGTTCCATCTACAAAGCATGTAAGAGAAATGTTTAAAACGTTTAATTTTCGTAAATACATACATATCTGTCTTAGAAGGTGTTGTGCATATTATTTTATGAAACTTTGTTTTTAACCAGCTACAAGCCCTTGCTGAACGATTGGGCCGAAATGGTGTTAGTTTTGAAGTTATGTGTGGGGATCCAGAACTGGAAAAAGCAGTATTAAAGGAACTGCAAGAACATGGAAAGAAAAGTAAACTGGAGAAATTTGAATTACCAGGGGCAGTAAAACTTATAAGTGATGTCTGGTCCCCTGACATGGGTCTAGTCACAGCTGCGTTTAAGCTCAAGAGGAAAAATATTCAAGAACGCTACCAAAATGAAATTAATACCATGTATTTGCCATCCTAAAGAGTTTAAATGTATTTTTTATTATATAATTCATTCGATTATCTCATTCAATATCTGTATGACTATGATTGCAAACGATATGAAGTGCTACCCGCAAAACAGTAGCAGTGTTTTAAAATATTTATTGTGGGATCCGAATTGAAATGTATACATACTTATAGAACAGAAGTGGCATGGGTAATTTAGAACCAATAACCTACTTGATATGTTAATGCTGTCACTTGTGTTCATTTTATTTTATGTGATACTCCTTAGATATTTTTTACTCACGCGTGTATTTACTTAAGAACAGAATAATAATCAACAGTTTAGAAAAATTCAAGTTAGTACATAAGTAAATTTTAGTTTATTACTCTTCCAGTGTTCGTGTAATGATCCGATTTACACGACGCGTGTTCATTTTCCCGCATTTTCCCAGTGTAGGCAGTAGTAAAATATAGCTCAGGATATTACTTTCAGTTGTATCATTTCTTATGCACTATTAATTCTTTTTCACCACAACTTGAACACCGTTGGTTTTGGTTTATAACATTCAGTTCAGTTTGTTTTTTATGCTACAATCTAATCCTCATTATTTACTCAAATGCTAACACCGCTGAAATCGTAAGCACAACAACATGACAGTTTTTCTCTGTAACTTTTTGTTCGTTTAACAAATCCACAATCATCCATTGACGTGGGCCCATGCCTACACAGTTTATGTTCATGATCCACTGTAATATGCCCTTTTGTTAATTGCACATCGTAGGTTTGCTTAGTATGTCCTGAGTTTTCTGCGATTATAATTCAACGCCGTTATATTTGTCCTAACTTATGATTAATTATGTAATCCCACCAGTGTCTGCTTAACTTTAAACTTGTAATAATTTAGAAAATGCAGTTAGGTGTGTATGTATATAATAGCTGATTATTGTTCCTTTATGTGAAATATGTCTCTAATTGTAAGTAATATTTACGGAGGGGTAGATTGGTTTACGAAGCACAAAATTAGTCTAAGTGATGAGACCATGATCTTTTGACTGATATTTTAATTCAAAATAAGTGTAGCTGCGCATTAATTATGCATATAGAATTTGTACGCTAAGGTTGCTGTGTTGAGCAGCTGTAATAACCCACTTGTAAACCGTCGTATATACTAATTGTAAGGTTAAGTATTAAATGAATTTTGAAATTTACGTAGCGCCAGTAAGTCGGGTTGTGGCGCTAAAGAGTATATACTAATGTGCTCGGATTAAACTAAATTCATCATTATCAGAAAAAATGAAAAACGATAACGAATTTACGGAAACGTAGTATATGTTAATTATAAAAATATAATGGGAGTTTTTCCAATAAAAGTTATTGTTGCACAAACAGCAAAAAGGCTCCTTGTAGTTGTACTACAGCAATCACTAAATGTTGAAGGATAGAAAAATTATACGATTTCGGAATTCTGGAATTTCGGCAGTTTCAAAATTACTATTGTGTACACAAGTACAAATCACTCCATAGCTATCTGTAGTACATCTGTAACAATCAAATCCAAAAATTATTCTTAAGTGGCGTGAAACGTGGAAGTCAATTACGCTGCGACTATCTCGCATCAAAGTATCAAAAAGACGTATTAATTCTTACAATATAATATGCAACTCTTGTAGGTAACTAGGTACTACAATACCTTAAATAATATATTATAATATTATTCCAGAGCATTAAATGGTGTATTTATCTTTTGTCGTAGAGAATAATTCGGTAGGCTATCTAGTTAAATTTTAATGATAGCTAAGTGTTGGAGGATTAAAAAGAGCTTATCCCATCCGTTTTCTTTAATTAATCTTCGTCCTCCCGCATTCAAACGGTGTTTTGCTCAGATTTAATAATAATACTACTCGTATTTCGCTTTTCGCTGAGGTAGTTCTAATTATTGCTCCCTTTCTTTCCATAGTTTGCATACTGCAGTCTAAATATTTCTGGTAATTACACTGTAAAGTTGTGGACAGGATAATGTTAAATATTTACAAGTATTACAGAAAACACTTGGACGCTTCTTGATTATATACGTATACCGATATCAAATGAAAATCAGGGTGGGGTTCTATCAGTGCAAGAACTTTTTACAATTATTATTTAATTTTGTATTCGCAAAAACGTTGTTCAAAATTTGAAAAGTTGTGCATGTGTATACTTACCTAGGTGATAAAACTACGTAAGTTCGGGACATTGTCGAGATGATGCATACTTTCGGTCTTATCTAACATTACTGTATTATATACCTATACCTAGTATGTAGTTACATTATTAAAATCATTATAGGGGCTCTATATTGTTATATGTTGCTGCTGGGCTATTTTTTTAAAGAAAATATATTTGCAGTTTAAGGTGCTGTTTACATAAAACATAAATCTACGACCGTATTGAAATCCCGACGTTCATCTTGCAGTGCGTAATGAACACACCGTAGTTACTTTGCAGTCTCCAGATATGAATTTATTAAATTTTATCGAAACACTATTACGACTGTTACCTAATTGCCATGAATATGTTCCATGTATACCCATTTAAAAAGAACGCTTAGTTATTTGGAGTTAAATGTATACTGCTACAATGTTACGAGCATTTAACAAGTACTAAGATGTTAGTAATCCTTTTGATGATAAAAATGCCATGTTTTGCTGTGAAAATCAGAGTTACTGTTTAAAGTTTACTGTCTGAGTCAATTTTTGTAAACATTCTTATATATTATAGCAAATCATATGTAGGAATAAAAAGTAATTTAACAATGTACCTACGAAATGTTTGGTTTACAGAAATTTTGATAAAATATGGTTTAGCTTGTTCTTCCTAATCAATGGGGAATCCTTTGATCATTTG
This sequence comes from Dicyrtoma fusca, assembly GCA_034695205.1. NCBI lineage: Eukaryota > Metazoa > Arthropoda > Collembola > Symphypleona > Dicyrtomidae > Dicyrtoma > Dicyrtoma fusca. Next base: position 19,805 of record JAQFZC010002850.1, read on the forward strand.
TATTGCTTGTCAGAATAATAGTTGCTGAAGTGAATATTTCACTACTAAGTTGCAATATCAAGTGTACATAGTAGAGTAGAGTACCATTTATTGTAAGACAATCGTGGAAAAATTATAACAGAGTTTATTTACAAGAGTAATTTGAGCACAACAAATATGAAATAAATTACGTTAAAAAATAAGAATCAAGTCAATATTGTTATGCAATATTTAACGTATTATTTCTCTTTTTTCTATTTGCTTGTATTTAGTTACATAATGCTGCATAAAGTATGCTCATGAAAATAGTAGTTACATAAGTAAAAATTGAACCTTCATAGCAACTGTCACGTTAATCACAATCGCCTTCCAATAACCATTCCATTTTTTTACGTTAGTTCTTTAAAGCAAAAACAAGGAAAACACCCATTGCAGTATTAGACAAGATAAGCAAATTCAAAAATCGGTGTAAAATCCCTTACATTCATGCTGACGTTATGACTGTTTCGAATTAAGTTAGTAACAATCCACTATTTTTATTATGCTTCTAGATCTATTATAATATTCTGATTCTTATTCTTATTCCTCACGGTTTGCACATATCAAGGGATTTTACTGTCTTTTTGCGACAAAGTTTGCCATTAATTTGTCTTTTAAATAATGACTTTGAATTAAAAATAAGTTTGCAATTTGATTTTTATTCTTTAAAGTTAACACCCTTTTATTGAACCGTATCCAACAGAGTTCGGTACAGCTAAGCTAATGGTAAAAACTAGTCTAGTTATACTGTTATACCGTCTTCAGGAGGCCATTAATTTTAAGTATGCAGTCTACCTCGGGGTTTTAAAAAAGATCATAAAATATTATGCCTTCATTCTTATAGTATTCTTACGTATGCAAAAACTGATATTTTAGTTAGGAAAGTGCTGATTTCGTGGTGGAAAGTAAAGCCAAGGCTTTACCTAAGTACGTATTATATTGTAGAATTCACATACTTATGTTGAAATGATTTTATATTAAGCAGAATTTTCTACCCTTTGGTTCTGCTCAAAATTCATCTACGATCAAGGAAATATTTTCAATTGAACCTCGATCCCGAATCCAACCAAATGTAGAACAAAAACAAGCGGCAGTAATCCGGCCAAAAAATAATAGTTAACCCCCTTTTGATTGACCATTTATCTTTTGATTTGATGTAAATGAAATTTAAGTGTTGCTACGCATTTTGTGACGCTACCCATTCCTTGATATTGGATATTTGACTGATCTGACCTTATCTTTCCTTACACAAA